>JACSYO010001725.1:267500-402500 GCA_016806645.1 Ophiodon elongatus
TCCGCTGCGAGAATGAACAGGCTTCTGAATCAGGTGTTGAGACCAAAGTTCAAAAATGCACAGCACCAGCTCTCGTTAACACGTGGTTTTAACAAGGTTTTGACCTAAATTCATGTTGACAAGGTCACCACGGTTCTGAGAAAGCTATCGTTCGGACCCACTAGCACACATTTTACACTGCATCATAAAAACTTGACAAGCAGAAACTTGTTAGCTGTTTAAAATAACATCTACTCTGTTACAAAAACGTGCTATAAGTATCATGAATAAGGCCGGTTATTATGAGCACACAAATCCATTGTTTGTAAAATCTCATGTCGTGAAATTGAATGATTTGGTATATTATAAAATAATGCAAACAATGTCCAGAGCGAAAGCAAAGTCACTGCCAGACTGTAGACAAAGTTTTTTGTTTTTTTACAATACATGAATGTAAATATGAGTTGAGAGATGTTTGTAAGTTTATCGTACAAAAAGCTGAAAAACGGATTGAAAGAAGATGTTTCTCTATTGTAGGAGTTAAATTATGGAACAACACTTACATAAATGTAAGAATGTGTAACTAATTTTTTAAAAAGGATTGTTTATAAAGCTATTTTTGAGGGTGTGTGAAATATATATATTTTATTTATTTTTATTTATTCTTTTTATATCTAATTATCTTGAGGGTTACCTAATTGATAATAATTTAGGATAGGAATATATAAGCATTATGCTTCTGCCTATACCTTTTTAGTCATATTGCATATTATATTGTATATAGGTTTTACTCATTGTATTGTATGTGATGACTGAATAAAACACCACGACTACTACTACTATTCAGGTCAGTGAACCAAAAACAATATCAGATTAAATCTTTTCTATATCCTGTAAAGTCAATAATCTTGAGAGTGATCTTCAGTGAAACGTTTAAGAAGAGGACAATACTTCAGACTCAATACCTGAAACCTCTCTCTATATTGTCCAACTCTTATCTGCAGATGCTCCCATAACTTGCAACAATGTGGGTTAACTGCACTGATTACAGCAATGTCTTCAGCGGATGCATATCAATTATATGTAAAGCAATACATTCAGGGCAGTTAAACGATCACATTTAGCTGTGAGAGCAACTTTACTCCTAATGTTAAGAAGTGAAAGACTGCAGCAGATTCATGCGACGGGACAATCATTTGGGAGCCGATCAACATGATATCTTGAGAATGGGTCAAACAGGTAACAGTAAGTGTGCAGAATGAGAAAGATGTAGTTCAGATAGAACGCTGCTCAGTGGAGGCTGAGGCCCCAGATTTCTGACTGAAAGAAAGCCCTGATGATCTCTGACCTCTGCACCTAAAAGCTCAGGAGACCTCTACAGTGTTAACAGCAGCTGTCAGCTCTCTGGAAGATCAATCCATTTGTTGTTGCCAGTGCTTAAGATGTTTCCCATTCCTCTGTTTTATATTCTGCCTTCTATTCTATTCTATTCGCCCCCATCTGGCTTGTGGCTTCCTGGGCTCCAGTCACACTGGCAAAGACGTGCAATCTCAGTTGGATTTCGAACGTTAATGAAAGTGAAATAAATCGTTTTGCCATGACAATATAATATAGGGTAAAAGAGCAAAGACCAGGCCAGACCAAGTAATGTGAAGCCCCTCTGCTTTTGACCTTCACCCTCGTGTTGGAAAGGCGAGTCCACCAAAATCTGCTTGTGAATTTCTTCCACGTACCAACTCCTGTTTCCCCTATTGAGGCAAAAGATAAAACGTGTTGTGTTTCAGGTTACTAATCCATCCACGAACCTTCTGTTATCCCCCATCAAGACGGCCGGTATGCCAGGCTGACACCGCTCCCTGCTCAGTGAAACGTGCCCCTTGCCTCGCCCGCCCGCCCGCCTCCCTCCCCCATGAAATTTAACAACAGGAGCCTTTTTGCTGACTTGCACTTCTCTACCACAGGAGATAGCTGGCTGCATGTGCATGAGTATTCTCTGTGCGTAGCAGAGCCTTGCACACAGCTGACATGTAAAGAAGTGGGTTCCCCGCAAGTAAAAGTAGTTGAGAACATGTAATATGTGTTTTTCTTTGTTAGAGCCAAGTTAAATTGTGGAGAGGAGCATCTACTCTGTTACTTGATTGTGCATCGATGTCCTCACCACCATCAACAAAAACCCTGCTAGTGTTAACAGTTGGCTTTAACAGTTAATTTAAGAAGAAAAGTTTAAAACAGCTAGTTTTAATGCATGTTACAGTTGGAATAATTTGACTGAGACATTCCTCAGTCTACTTGTCACCATGGTAGCTGAGAAAGCTGTAGTTTTTGCACAAATGAGCAGCATGAGGCAATAGAATGGACCCAAGGCCACCTGAAGCAAATAGACATTTTCATTGCTTGTTTGTCTAATTTTGGGTATCTACACTTAAAAAATAAACAAAAATGGTTTATGCATCAGCAACACTGAAATATACATTTTAAGCCTTCATTTGGGCCTATTGCACCATGACCTACTCTACTTGTGAATTAAAGATAATCTGAGGATAATCCAGAGAAACACTCTTAACGTTCTTATCTGTAATGTTTGCTGTGCTGCAAGTATTACAGATCAAGAGATTGAATATGTGCAAACTAGTTCTCTTGAGCATATCGTTTTAAATCAATAAGGCCTCACAAAGGCAATATTCAGCAATGAGGGCACTCAATTGAAATGATTTCAAACATTGATTTTTCACTGTCAGACTCTTTAGAGATCCACTTTAAGATTGAAAGGGAAAATGAAGATGTTATCTGGCCTAAAGAGGGAGACTACACACAGTCAGTTTTTCGATTAGAAGCTGAAGGAAAATGGCCTGGCATGACATCCTGAATGTAACTCAGTCCGCGCCACAGCTGGCATTATAGTTGTGTGTGTTGGGCTTTCTGCCCATCTGCTCACTGTCTCTTTGAGGGAAATGTGCCCACAGTCGAAGCCGTTGCCCAGTCTCATCTTACAAAGGCCACAGATAGAGCCGGTGCTTATAACCCTGGTGTGAATCAAATTAAAAATGGAGGTCATGACCACAAAAGTCGTGTGAATTTATAGGCTACTATGACATTTAATTAGTTCCATGAAAATCCCAATGTAAAGAGCTTGGTTATGAGAGTATCTGTGCTGCACTGTGTGAGCGCTGTGTTAAGAAGATCAAGCAGAGTGTGATTTTTACACCGGTTGCCTAGATCTCACTTCTCTGTCAACAGCCTCATGAAATCTCTCTGCAATAAACACCAGCTCACAAACTGGGGCAGAACCGCAGTTGCTTTCTTTGTTTTGTGTTGACCTTCTGCTCCCTCTAGTGGCAAATCTCTGAACTGACACTGTTGGTGGTTAAGTGTCTTAAGTTAAACCTCGTTACAAGCAGAACAGATACCATCGTGTCACATTTTTCTCAGTCTAATCTGGCAGAGTTACTGAATTCAATGAGTTCCCATAAGAAAAAGCTACCAATGATTTTAAAAATGTAAGGATGAAAATTACTTTTGATGATTTTGAAGAGCAATGTCATTTGTTGAAGGGTGAAGCAATGCTTTCCAAACTCAAAGAACTGTTTCAAGTCATTTAATGTTATGTGATATTAAACCAAACTAATAAACAAATAACCCAAAGCAAGATCAAGAGTTGATTTAAAGAACTGAATCTGCACAACCCAACCGTTTTCTGGTGATTTATTGAGGAAATTGAGGTCGAGAGCAACAAAATCCAGCCATAAAGCAGTTACAGTGTCTTTTGAATACAACCCCCTGCATCGGCCTCACTTATTTATTGTGCTTGCATATTTACTGGTAAAGAGAAAAAAAATCTTAAAACCTCCATTACTGCAAATCCTTGGCGTGCACACAAAATTGATGATGAATGTACAGCACTGACTTGCAAGGAAAAGGTTGTTGGCTTAAAACCCCGTTTGCAGTGGAGAAGCATGGTGGAACATTGAACAACTTATTAAGAAATACTTCACTGAGACTCATGAAAAGTAAAAAAAAAAATAGCACACCTCAAAAGAGCCAGTTCTAATGCCATCCTTTGGGGGAAATTAAATGACACACACACAAAAAAACAACCCCAAAAACATCACAATCTGCAAAACAGTTCAAGGCACATACATGATGAAACAACACAACCAATAGACAATATAAAACTATGAAATGGACAGTGATTCATTACATCAAACGTGATGGATCTGAGGTCAGTGCACTTTCCAGAAGATGTGTTTTGTGGCAATGATTAATCTGCTTAAAGTGTTTAGCTTATACTTTCAATTCAAAGATTTACTGTATTAAGTCCGTGGGAAGGTATTGTGGTTGAAACTATAAGTTCACTTACTCTGAGATTTATTATTGCAGTCACAACACACAGAATCATGCATACTGCATTTGGGATGCAGGCTTCCCAAAATGTTTCACAAAAATGCACAAAATCAAACATCTAAACGGTTCTTTAAGACCATCAGTGCGCGGGCGACAGGTGTGACTCATCCACTGGCCGATCTTGATGTTGCGGCCCCTTCTTTTTTCTTTCTTTTTTCTTATCTCGCAGCAGCTGAAACATACATAACAACAGAGGAAAGTGATAAAATCACACAAGAATGAAACCACATCTGTGTGATTAAAAAAATGACACCTTAAACCAACCCGAAAAACGCCAAGAAATAAAGCTCTGAATTGTGTTTTGTCAAGGCAACACAAGACAGCAGTGCTGCACTGACTACAGTACAGGACATTGTGTCAGCAGGGTTAGGAAGTGATACCGACATTTTCCCTCTTGCTCTCTGATCCAACAGTTCATCTGGAACCAGTTGGACATTTTTCCTGAAGGCTCACTGCCTATACATTCAATAAATCATGATGTTACATTCAATTTTGGACCGTTAGGGAGGGGGGCTTTTTTTTATGGTGATACCTGCTGGAAATAGGACATTAAAGTAGTGATTCTCAAAGGCACTCCATCAGGGGGCCCCTGAAATAATTAGCAAATATGTGTTTTAAAAAGTATTTAGGTTGAAAAGTTTCCAAGAAGAATACAAAGAGTTTCAATAGCATTTAAGAGTGCAAATGGTAGCAAGCATTATGCTCAATTTGCATTGGGATGAAGAGGGGATCCTTGGAAACATTTTCTCCAAGATAACTTCTGTTATCTGCATTAAATATATAATGTGTAGTATTTGGCGGCATCTCGTGGTGAGGTTGCAGATTTCAACCAACTAAAACTTCTCCCGTGTGCCAAGCCCTTAGGAGAACTACGGCGGCTGACGCGCAAACGGGAAAAAATGGGAATGGCCCTTTGGTTTGTCCGTTCTGGGCTACCGTAGAACATGGACGCCGGCTCTGTTGGTATAAAAGGCTCTTTCTAAGTTAGTGAAAACTCAACAGTTCTTACATTCAGGTGATTATACACTAAAGAAAACCTACTTACTAATATTATATTTCATTAGATCTCCCTATATGCAACACACTGACCCTTTAAGTCAGTAAAAAAAAAAAGGTCTTGTTAATGAGCTTCGAGCGTGGGATTATAAGGTGTTATGTGTATGTGTGTTTGCAGTCAGATAAGAATTTATAAAGCTACAATCCAAAGACGTAACAATATAAACACGTTCTTCCTCAGAAAAATTCCTAAAGCATGACTCCATTTCCCTGTGCAGCTCGCAGCCAAGTCATGTAGGGCAGATTGTATTAGGGAAGGAAGGTAGGACATTCAGTGGGTGGCCCCGTGGATGTGCACGTGCATTCGCCCCCCACCAACAAACATGCACACGCCTGTGAGCATCTAGGCCGCACTGACATTTACCGACCGCACAATAGCTGCTGTCCAAAATAATCTGTGTTTATGTTAGGAAGTCCCTATCTTTCTAGCCCGGCTGCTTGATCGAGGGTGTGTGTGTGTGTGTGTGTGTGTGTGTGGGGGGGGGGGGGGGCGCAATATCACAGGAAACACCTTCTGTTGCCCAGCAAAGCCCCAAAAGCCCGTACAGTACAATGAGATATTAAAAGCCTGTAACTTCCCTGGAATCACTGCAAGTCTGTGTCTGGTAGCTCTACCAAAGTGATGGAAGAACGGACAGACAGAATGGACTTGGAAGCAACTCTTGCAGGATATAGACAGAAGGCAGCTCACCATTTTCTTCTCCCACCGACGACTTCACGCCGAGGAGCATGACACCATCTTTGGTGCTTTCGGGTCTGCTCTGGAAAGATGCGCTGCAGAGAGAGAGTGTGAGTGAGTGAGTGAGTGAGTGAGTGAGTGAGTGAGTGAGTGAGTGAGTGAGAGAGAGAGAGAGAGAGTGAGAGAGAGAGAACACGCTTTTCAAATACGACCCTCCACGACAAAGTTCAAACTTACTTCTCCGTTCCAGTATCAATGGTTTCTGTTGAAGAGAGGACAAGAAGCAACTCGTTCAATGTCAAAAATACACATCTTGTCATTTCAAAGTCAAAATCAAAGTTGACTGTATAGATGCACTGTTTGTTACATGTAAGGACTTTGTGCAGCCTGCTTTTACACGCACCCGAGTGATCGTGGCTCTTCTTCCATTTCAATTTGAAGATGATGGCAGCGGCAGCGGCAGCGATAGCCAGGAGGCTGGGCGGCAGAAACCACCACAGCTTTTTGTCTGAGGGGGACATTGGACAGACGATCATCTCCATGAATCTACTCTGACGTGCCTCTGTTACATTAATGTCCAACCAAATGATGGCAGACTGGTGATGTAGCAGCGGCAGCACCTCAAAGTTAACCTTAAATGACCACATTGCAGTGCCCAAGCCATCCCTCTATGTCAACAGTTTGCTTTGTTAGCCCAAACTGTCTTTAAATTGCCAACAAGTGTTTGTGGGGCATGGCTCATGAGTTAAGCAGAGTACAGTTCAGTACATTACCTGATTTGGGGGGTACTTTTTCATCACTGCCAGACAGAGAACCTTTCAAAACAAAGTGTTTTATGATTAAAAATGGTTTATGAATGGGCATTATTCCATTTATTCATGACTTCATTTGCAGAATACCCAAATACCTTATGGCAGTGCAGTATGACTTACCTGCACCTTTCTTCTCATCCTTTTTATTGGGATCTTGTGACGTTCCTGGATGTGCAATGGTCTGGTGTGCTGCTATGATATTGAAGTTAATTGATTACTTGCGAGAGTAAAGCCATGAAAACATCTACAATGATTGTAAATCTGCTGGTTTTAGTCCTTTACTATCTAACAACTATCCACACATAAAGATGCATTCACCAAAAATACATTTTACATGGAGGTGTAAAGCTGTTTGAGTGAAAGTATCCACCTCACAGACAGTGTATTTGCTAATATAAGTCATATTATGTTGGCATTACATTTTTATATATGAATATGAATATATAAATATAAAGAAGAAAAGAAGAAGAAAAAGAAGTGCTTGTACAAAGCATGTACAAAATAATATACAGTACCTGGGGCAGGAATAGTTGTACCTGCAGAAAATAAAGATAATTTGAGTCAAACTTGGAATACTATTTACATTTCATTTCTTAAAAACAACTTTTCTTAATCACTCGACATGTTTTTGAGACGATCAAGTTATTTCCTGGGTTTGGTCTCTCAGTGCTGTTATCGTTTGACAATAAAATTCTAATCTAGTTGACATTTTAAAAAGATTACATCCAGCATGGTCCCGCCTTGCTCAAAATCCCCCAAAAATACATCCGTTATTAAGTTTTACAAACTGTAATCATCTGTATGATTAAGAGAAACAAAAGCTTGCTCATTACCGATGATGTACTACTTGTACCAAATCTCTTCTTACCTCCAGTCTCGTAGTGGTTTCCCGGTTTAGGAGAGCGAGAAGATGTTGGTTGTAAATTGACAGTTATCAAAACTAAGACAAAAGGAAAAAAAATCTCATGTAAATACAACACATCTCATTAGTTTTAATTTTAATTTTTAATTTTGGACGATACTATATGACTTATAATATGTATTAGTCTGTCTCTTCTCAGGATATAAGTCGCAATTCTTACATCTAACAAATGTTCGATGAACAAATTTCTCAAACATGGACCCAGCGGTGCAACAAAGCACCACCATCAACTTAAAGTGGAGTTCATTTCATTGTTCTGCCCCTTTTCATAGTCATTCAGTCTCTTTTCAGCTGTTTTGCATCTTTTTGTAGTTCTTTCTGTCTTTTTGTAGTCTTTTTTGTGTGTCTTTGTATTCATTGTATGTTTCTTTGTGGTCATTTTGAGTCTCTTCCTGGTTGGTAGTATGTTTTTGAGTGACATTTTGTAGGTGAAGGCTGTGTATCATCCGCAAACCCATCAATTCAAAGAAAGTCTAACTTTCACTGTTGGTCTGGGTAACGTGAGCTGTAGTGGTCCCAGAGTCTGCAGATGTTGTTGTAGGTGAAGTCGCAGTCGTCTTAGGCGCTGTGGTTGTCGCCTCAGTTGTTTCTACAAATAAAAGGGAAATTAAAGATTTATTTTTAGGAACATGGCCAAACAGGTCTACAAGTTGTATAGTATCTATCTATCTTCAGTCTCACTGCTCTCAGGAGTTTTACTGGTGGAATCATGAGGAGCAGTTGTAGATGCATGGGGTGGTTGTCTTGACGGTGCCCTTGGGGTTGGTGTTGGTGCTGCCGATGTTGCATTTGGAGTTGCATTTGAAGTTGCATTTGAAGTTGCATTTGGAGTTGCTGTTAGAGTTGCATTTGGAGTTGCTTTTGGAGTTGCTGTTAGAGTTGCATTTGGAGTTGCTTTTGGAGTTGCTGTTAGAGTTGCATTTGGAGTTGCTTTTGGAGTTGCTTTTGGAGTTGCAGTTGGAGTTGCAGTTGGATTTGCAGTTGGAGTTGTTTGCGGTGCTGCACTTGAGGCATGTGCTTGTGTTGCCAGTGCTGTAGATATACAAAAATGAGAGAAATGGACATATAAATGGTTACTTAAGATCTGTAGCCAAGCCAGCTGCTCCCCCTATTTCCAGTCTTTGTGCTAAGCTAAGCGGTTGCTGACTGTAGCCTTACACTTGCATATGAGAGGTATTTATTTATCTTCTCATCTTACTCTCCACCAGAGAGCAAATAAATGTATTTCCCTGTAAAGCAGAAACACAACCATTTGAGCATTTTTTTTTTTTTTTGCGAGAGGTGAAATGACTAACCAGAAGTTATTGTCCAGTAATCAGTAAACCACCATGCTGGCTATTCTGCTTCACATCACCACTGTCTGAGGTCCGAGCGCGATATCATAAACGAATGTGCTATCAAAGAATTCAGAATGCCTCCATTACAAAAACACCAAACACAGTTTGTCCATGGAAAACATTTTCTCAGACAGATTCTCTATTTTAGGTTCACAGTTGCATATTTACATGGTTCCTGTTTGGCACGGCTTTAAAAGCCCGGCATCCGAGGTAAAGGCGTGACCCCTGCTCCAAGTGTCAGACTAGGGATGAGGAGTCAAGATAGTGGTGGAGGTCGCGGCGTGTTGAGGTGGATATCCTCTGCTTGAAGCGCTTCAGCAGTGTGAAGCTGCATCCTGTCACAGACACACTATTGTTGTCCCCTGACCTAAGCATCCTGTCTTCATTGCTTTCAGATAGGATGCCATTCAACATATTTCTCACCGGACCCGTCCCCGAAGCATGCTGCTGTCTGGGTTCATGAGTCCCATCATGAAAAGCAGCTCTTCTTGCCAGAGCCGTTTTCTCAGACTTTCGTGGGCAAGTCCAAGTCAAGTCTCAAGTGTTTCGGAGCAGGTCTCAAGTCAAGTCTAAAGTCCCTAAATCTCACTGTCAGTTTTTTGGGACAATTCCAAGTGAATTTGAAGTCATCCAAATCAAGGATGGTTTCACGTATTTCAGAGCAAGCCTCAACTCAGGTCCCAAGTACTTTAATACGTTTTAAGACAAATCCACATCAAACCTTAAGTAGGCCTATTTTGGATTGTGTGTTAAGTAAAGCCTTAATTTTCAAATCTGGAGTCCTATGTCATTGCAAACAAGTTAAAACCAAGTCCTAAATATGTAAGACCAAGTCTCCGGTATTTTGGTGCATATCTTGAGTGAAGTCACAAGTCCCATAAATCATTCTCAAATCAAGTCTTCAAGCCAAGCCTCAAGTATTTCAGGGCAAGTCACAAGTCAAGTTCTTTAAGAAATTTGATAGTGAAGCCTTAAAGCAGATCTCAAGTCAGTCACAGGTCCTGTTAGTCAACTCAAGTCTATTTCGGTACATGTGTTGATTCAAGTCTTGAGTTCTTTAAGTAAAGCCTCAAGTCATGTTAATTGTCCTTTGGATCAAGTCAACGTTAAGTCGTATGTTTTTACCAGCAAGTACATTTTGACATCAGTGTTGAAAGATCAGAAATCTTTGTTCATTTTCTCTGCATCGCTTTTCTTTATCTGCTGTGGAAAAAAAAAATGCCTCTGCCGGGTGAGCGGTAGGCAGGCCGAGGGTGTTTCCTCCAGAAGTTTACTGCTAGACGCTGGAAGTAGATTGGTTGCCAGTTGGGACATTTTGGTCTCAGGGCACCGATCTGTTGTATCTGTGAGAGAGGGGGGTAGCTTGGTTCCCACTGGCTATCTGCGGTGAGATCACCTATCTGCACGGCGCAGAACAGATTAAAGTCCCTTTGGCTGCGCACAAGGAAAACAAACAAATCGAGAGCCACCCTTTTTTTGTTTTCACCTTTTCCTTCAACCAAGAGACACTCATTTGGCATTCCTGAGGTTTTGATTTGTGCTTGGTCTCGTATGCTCATATAGAAACATATATTCTACCTTCACCTTGACAAAATATGCCAAATAACAAATTAGTTTTTTTCTTTCTTGTTAGTACAAAGGACAACTAAAAGACACACACACACACACACACACACACACACACACACACACACACACACACACACACACACACACACACATATCTGCCCCAATTAACGGAAATACACTCTTTGAGTGGATGTCTCTGAGGTACCGTTCAAAGTGTGAGTGTCTTTTGAACAACACTGTGATCTTTGTTTCTGCACGTACCAAAACAAAATGATATCGAGATAAAACACGAGTAAAACATCATCCATCAGAACAACTACTGCTGCACAACGCAACAAAATACGTGTTCTTAATTTCTCACAATGGGGCCAATCAACTTGATAGAAAACCCTAACTGTGGAAATGTTCTGGCACACATTTAAATGTGTTCCACACTTCAGTAATCACTATTTTCTTTATCATCTCCACACTGACAACGCACAGAAGCAAGGCTGAAACTAACTCATCTTGGGTAAAGACAGCTGATGATTCTTAAGGGCCCTTCAACCCTGATTCTGAGAGATCTAACGGCATGTATCTCAGGCAAAAAAAAAGAAAAAAAAAAAAAAAAAAGCAGTTTGAATGGTTCCCCTACCTGCTGTGAACACATGGACGGATGCCAGCAGGAAGAGGACAAGGACACTGATGGTCTTCATGGTGATTCTGTGCCCGTAAACCCCTCCGACTTCTTCCTCGGACACCAACTCAGTGGCCAGTGGGAAAGGTGCTCGGGCGCTGCACTGCTGATGCTTATTTTGGCACTTCCTTTGGATAAAGAAAGGGGAGGAAATACACTGGCTTCCCTTCCTGACGTAGAAAAGTGGGTGGCCATGGAGACTAGCACCAGGCAGTCAGTGGGCGCAGACCTATGTCCATTTAACAGGAGTCTCAAGTTTTGAGTAATGTGACCACTTGACCAGTTGGGAGGAGACTGGGACTCACTGGTGCAAAAACTATTTAATTTGTGATCACTCTGATAAAGGGTGTCAACCAAGTGGGAAATAAACAACATGGTATCCAAGAACTGTAAAAATACTGATTTAAAAACGCATTACAAAGAGGCAAGTCATCACAGCCCTGGGGAGCTACTCAAATAGCAGCCGTGACGTCTTTACTATTCTTCATTGTTTATGGAACACTCTCGTTCAAATCTAGTTTCCACTAGTGAGATGAGTGGATAGTTTGACTCCCAGATATTTTTTGGGGAAAAAAACACAATATCATTCCATATGATTATGGCTTTTCAGCTATGGGTTTCTTCTACTGTACTGTACATTAGCCGTACACTACCACTCGTACGTGACCATCATTTCCCCTTAGACAACTTCTAAGTCTTGTTGGTTTTCAGATGGCCCCTCTAAGGTTGCAAAGTCTAGCTCTTGTGTTTTGGCCCTCCCAAAAAAAACAGGATGCCAGAGTTTACTTCCTTTCATTTGAGCATTGTGTTTGATTTCAGCTGAAGAGACCAAAGAGAGACACTTCGGAAACCAGGGACCAAAATTTAGGCTGCTTGGCTAAACTGTATTTTAGTTTGTGTTGGGAGTATTTTATATATTTAGACAACTGCGTAGGTTGGATTTTTCTGACAGCTTGATTGATCTTAAAATACACTCATGTGCCTGAAGAGTTTTGGAGGTTAAATTTCTCACATACCATTTCTATAAGGAAGAGCGGCCCCAAAGTAATACAAAAATAAATGGCTGAGTAAAACCAATAAAATCAAACCTTGTAACATATGAATATGCCACATTTGATCTTTGCACGAAGGAGGAAGCCTGCGGATCTCCATCTCCTGTGTAAACAGGTATGCTTGTGCAATCTTGGCTTCGTCTTCGAAGTTTAATCAAAGAAGTCACTAAGGTTGACGAAGAGGAAACACTTAGGTCTACAGGCCAGGCAATGCCAAAATCGTGAGAGCAACTGGACCCAGCGGAGCAAACCTCAAACACCATTTTACAGTGGAAGGATGAAAGCTCCACGAGGAGTAGAGCATGTGTAGCGTGTGTTTTTCCTTGCAGGTTTACGGGGTGATGGCGTTTGTGTTTCCCGTAATCTTGTTGGAAATCACAAACCATCCCTTCCAGCTTCATTCACCTGTGATGCAAAAAAGGCCCAAAGGACTATGTGTCTTATGTATTTGATTTTATTTGACACGGTTGCATATTCATTGGTGGAGAACTGACAGCCGGAGTCACACACAGGAGAAGCGGGTTCGTTTCAAGTTGAAATTCATGCACATTTTTATTGAACAGTTATATAAAATACTTTTCATAGTTGCAAGTGCATGCCTCATCTGCCAACAGTTTTGAAGTTAAATTACAAAAGCAAGGCTTCATGTCGTGTAGTGAATTACTTGGGCACTTAAGCAGTTCTTAAAAAAGATCGAAGTTATTTTTTTTTTGTTTCATCTTAAAGTATTGAGCAGTATCAAACCTGTAACTGATATACAAAGCAGAGTTCCAAATAATAATAATAATAATAATAGTAATAATAATAATAATAATAATAATCAAATTACACTTTCTGTGGCACATTTACAAAACAGAACAAAACCGATTTACCTGTTATATGACACAAACAGCTAATCATGCATTTTTGAGTTACACATGTAACCACACACCTCACAAGAATTGTCAAACATGCTTAATTGGACTGTGTGCACTTACAAGCGCAGGTTAAAAATATGATTTCTCATCCATCTTAGATAATTAAATGCTTCAATTACAAAAGAAGTTGAAGGCATAGAGCATCATGGTGTTAATTGAAAGTATGCAGGTATACGTTTCCAGTATATGTTCACTAAAGCGCAGTATATTTCAAAACAGGCCTCCACAGCCAAGGTATTCAGATTTTCTATTTCCTTTGTTTGATTTTTATAAAACATGCATAGGCAGACACTTTAAGTTTATTGTATTCTTTTTTTTTACACAATATAGGTTCTCTATTTTTACTTTGTTCGCAATACTTAAAAAGAGAAAAATTAACACTCAATTCCAGCAAGCCACAATAAATCTACCCCCCAACCCCTTCCAAAAGAGACAAAAAATAAACATATTTGCAAATGATAGATAGGTAAATGTAAATTCCAGTTATGAAACTCAAGAAAATAGGTATTCATTACAGAGTTATTTAGCCATTATACAGAAAAATCAGGTCAGAGCACACACCAAAAGAACCTGAGGTAAGCATAATATGTACAAAACCATAAAACGTTCCATTATTTGGCATTTCGACAACATTGCAACATTCTTTTTAAGACTGCCTAATTAATTTCAGAGCTATTTTATAAGAGTAGCAAAAAAAAGTTATCAATAAATAGTCCTTATTTAGTTTGTACACCCTTATATGTTAAAAACATTATCTCATGTTCTGTCCTTTTTAGTGCTGTATTTTTGTAAACGTACAATAGTTAGTAAGAAGTTACACGACTTTCCATTTCTGTGTAAATGAGCAAGGGTCTTTCAAGAAATAAAATAAAAATAAAATCACCTTTAAGATCTCCCTACCCCTCCCTCTCTCTGACATACTGCGGTGTGGTGGAGAATCAAGCACAACAGAGGCCCGACCGTTCAGACATGTGATTCGGCAATAACTTAGCAGATTTGACTATGAACTAATATTTTGAAGGCATATCCAAAGACTAGAAAGTGAGATGTCCCTCCCCCCCAGTTTGAGCCATATATGCCTCCCCCCTCCACACTCCCAACACTCCCCCCTCCTTTCCACACCCTCACCCTTTGCCCTCTTTCCTGCGGTGGCGGGCCGTGATGACGGGGCGGCCCCCGTCGGCCAAGGTGGCGTTTTGCTGCCGGCCTTCACTGGATGCTGCCTCCGCTGCTGGTGCTCCCTTTGGCGTCCGTGCCATTGGTCTCCGAGGACAGGGCCTTGTTGAGGGAGTTGAGGCTGGCGTCGGAGGGCAAGGCGTCTCGCCGCGGCGGCATCCTCTCGTTGATGCGATCCAGACCCTTCGCCTCCGCGAAGCTGGTGATCTTGTGCTGGGGCGAGAAGCCTTTGATGGCTGTTGGGACGCAAGACAAAGGGAAACAGGGGGAGAGATCAGGAGCGATTTTAGAGGGGAGGGGTTTAAATGATGAAGAATGAGAATGGGGGTCTCACTTGCTCACACTCACTCACACATCACCAGATTTGGCTTATCTTTGGTTTGGTCTTGGTTCATGGAATTGTTGTGACAAAGAACTTGTTTGACTGAGGGAACGATTACATACAGACGGCATCTGAGGAGCTGTTGGCTAATAACCGCAAGTCATCCATGACAAATGAGTAACTGAAGGGCTTGTTAACCCTAATGGTAACTGCATCATGTTGATCCTAATAGACCCTACTTTAAAGGAATAGTCTGTCATTCTGGAAAATATGCTTATTTGCCCTCTTTCTTTTTGCATACATAATTAAAAGGGGAACACAGCTTACCTGGCTCTGTTTGAAGGTAACGCAAGGTGCCTTTTTAGCACCTCTAAAGCTCTCATGTTAAATTGCGTTTTTTTTTTTTAATACCTAAGAAAGACTAAGCATAACAACAACCATTTGTGACTTGTGGAAATAAATATGGCTACTTTGCTGGAAGTTAGTGGCGCTAAGCTAACCGGCTGCTTACTGTAGCATTATACTGAATGCACACATATGAGAGAGGGTTGATCCTCTCATCCAACTCGATGCAAAGAAGTGAATAAGCACATTTTACCCAAAATGTACACCTATTCCTATGTGTTATATATATTCCTATATGTTCACAAGTACTATTCATAAGGCGGAACTAAATCTCCAACCGGTGATGTAGCTGTTGCCTTATGTTGTTTATGAACCACAGCATATATTGGACAGCATATTTACATATTCATCATTTAGAGTGTTTAGTAGTTTAAGTACAGAAGAACAATAAATTTCAAAACGGTATAACTCATTTTTATGAAATGACAACACATTACCACCATTTTTAAGAGTTTGAAAATTACATAACTGCACGGACAAAAGGATTTAAACAATCCTTCTAAATCTATAGAGGGCCCTCCTGGAATCAGGGTCAACAGGTTTTCACCGTGCCATCAATCCATGCTAGAATCAGCATCTGTGAGAAGACGTACTGGACAGTACTGGACCATCTAATGACCAGCTCGCACTGCCATTTTGTCAATGTTAAACATTGTATGGAAAATATTAAATAATTTCTTGACTTGGGCACATTCCCGAACACCTGAGGACCCCAAACATCCAGATGGCCCTGTCACGTCACAGATTAAAAAAAAAAACGACAAAAAGGGAAGAAGGAGAATGATCAAACAGAGACAGAAAAAAAAAAAAAAAAAAAAAAAAGAACGAGGGGAGGAAAATTAAAATAAAAAACACTAGAGTGGAGCCCACTGAGACATTCACTTCCACAAAATAGAACCACGTTGAGACTGAGCTCACGTACAAAGACACTACAGAGGTACTCGGGGTGCTAACGACTTGTTAAGTCTGCTTGGAGCATGCAGCAATTTAAGGGTTCACTGGAGGTTATGAGGGGTGGAGGTCACAATGCCATTTAGACCGGGGTTCAATAAAAACAAGATTCAATTGAACTGAATAATGGGAAAAATAACAGCTGGTTTATAAAAGTACCACTGCGTTGAATAGACCCAGTCCGATACAGATACATAACGACAACAACGGCATAACATTTGTCAACCCCAAATACTTTTATTCAATGGGTTTGTAAGTATTGCCTTATCACTCCACTATTCAGCTTGATCAAGTTTCATTTCAGCCCATTTTAACGCCAAAAAGTTGAAATTGTGTTACCTCCACCTCTCATAAAGACTGTGGGGGGTCTGAATGGTAACAACAGGTATAATTGCAAGGACCCTTTACTAAAATGAGGAAGGGAGAGGGAGGGGAGGTGGAGGGGGGCATAATTTTAGAAGACAAATTGGGGAGCGTGGAGCGGGGCATGATGGGATAGCGTAGTTGTGTTGCTGCATAGCACAGGTCAGACACAGGTTATTAGCAGCTCACACGAAAGAACACGACACAGCAGGGCCACAGAGGATCCACATGGAGAGAGAAGCAGAGAAGTGTCTCGACACTACAATGGACTGTCCTCTATCGGGCTAAAGAGGAACTACTGGACAATTCCAACATAAATAGCAGCTGGCTAACTACTATTTAGCCCGCAGTTGAGGTTGTTCTTGCGCCCAGCGGCGATGTAACTATAAATGATTTTAGGGAGAATCCAATTTGGATTTCACAGCCTCCTGTGGAGCGTTTGAACTCTATTAAATCAGATTCAGCTCTAAAAAGACAACTGTGGTATTATTATATTAATACAACAGCAACAACAATGCACAACTGCTTCAGTGGTTTCAAAGGGGAAAATGCCACTATGAGCTTTCATAGCAAGACTTGACTGTATTGCGTGAGGGCAGAGCAGGTGGTGCACTATCTAGCGCAGTACAATTACCATGTACAGTGATTGAAATGGAATGCTTGTTTGTTTGTTTGTTTGTTTGCGGGTCTCCAGAACTTCAACAGCTTGCGATAAGAAAACAAGCGCAACCTTGCACAAGACTGTATTAACATAGTTTACACAAATCTGCCGATTCCTTCTGTGTCTGCATTCTACACAACGTCAAAAATGTTGAGAAAAGATCGACTAAGCACCGGATGAGTTCTAGGTAGGGTGGTGCTCTAGCTCTACTGCGTACAGTATGCTGGCCAGCCGGTGCCTCTGGTATCTGGTAAAAAGCTCACTATGAATGCCAGATGACCCGATGATGCCCATTTATTTACACCTCCCACATTATGCGAGTGTGAATGTGCATTTCCTCAAGAATGCGACCTCTATCCTGAACCTGGATGGTATGATAATCTCTTCAATGAAAGATACATAAACAGTGATATTTAATTTTTTTAATGAAGAGCTAAGTATTGCTATAATGGTATTAGAGCATGTTGCCTGGACTGGCAAAGACTCGGAACTTGTCTGGGACATGCAAAAGTACATTGTTGAAAGCTCACATACATTTTTTGTTGTTGTGTGTTAACTAAGAATAACCTGCAGATTCTTGTGAAAAATGAAAACCACTTGCTTTGCACTCACTCAAAATCAGCGCGACTTTGAAATCTGTGCTATGAAATCCATTCCCCTTTAAAACAGTGTGTGACCACAGGATTTTTCCTAATTACTTACTTCTTTTTTCTCTGTTAATACTATGCCACATTTTGTTAGCCCAAACACCCAACACACTCTATTCAAGCACCAGCGAGATGAATGAAAACCCAGCGGAGCCCCCTGTCCATTGCCGTGAAAAGCAACAGAAGAGGGCAGCCAGACCCATTTACCTTCGTCAGCCTCAATAGCTTCAATAGTAGCTGAAGAGAAGAAGAGGGGGGTTGCAAAACGAATGAGAGAAGTGAGCAGAGGAGTTCATTTTGTCCTAGGTACAAGTCAATGAGCAGCAAAGACAGCCAATGCCGACAACAAAAGGTTAACGTCATCTCCACATTTTGTTTTATGACAAAAGGACACATGGATGTTAGCAGAGAGGAGAGAGGAGGAGGGAGAGGAGAGGGATGAGCCTTAGCTTTAAGATGAGTTCCAGATCTGTAAAAGGGAAGGTGACACATGTTTGTGGCAGCGAACGACCTCGTGGAGAGGATCGCCTCTTTGAGGTACTTTTGAAAAGTCGGACAAGGTCTGACAGACGAGTCGATGGGGGGGTGACAGAAAAATAAATGAATACGGCAAGGGGACGAACACTGATAGCAAATACAACAGGTTAAAGCTGGAAATAAGATTAGTTCTTAACCATTATGCAAACCAGGCCATACATGGAGAAAAGGAGTGTTGATATATAGGACGGATGGGAAAACAGGGATACGGTTGGAGTGCATGTGTGATCGTGGGTTTCATGGCTGTGGCTTAGTTGTTGATGTGAAGTTCGAAAGCGCTGTAGACACATGGAGCGGCGTTGCTGTCGTTTTGTGTGCAACATGAAGCAGCATCTGGAACTGCAGGATGAGCATCTTTTGATATGAAATATCAAAAATGCTGGCTTACTTTTGTGAGGTGCGAAGGGTGGGGGGCGAGGGTGGGGGGGAGGGTGGAGGGGGGAGAGAAAACCTTTTGGCGTTTTAAACCACTTACCAATTTCTTACAGTCGTCCTCGAGATTATATATTTACATACAGTACAACGTTGTCAAAATCAGCTTTACACAAAAGACAGGGATGAGGCAGAAGGTGAAAGTAAAGTAACGGCTGTACAGTACTGAAGACTACAGGACATACTACCATGAGGATGAGATTACGAAAAAGGCACGAGAGCCACAAAGTGTCAACGGAATGGCTGATGGAGTCAACATTACAGTAGAAGCACACTGGCGTCTGCTTAAAAAGGAGGGGAGCAATGTGATTCTACCAATGTTGCAACAGGAATCTGTGAACATCACTCTACCTTCACCGGGGTTCTCTTTAGTGTCAGCTGCTTCGCAATTGGCTTAAATACAAATGCGCTTAAACTTCCATAATCGTATGTTAATCCTTGGGACCACCATTGTTGTACAGGCTATCAGCAGAAACACAGTTCTAGAGATGCAAGTGTGTTTAGTGGTTTCAAAGTCCTTGTGAAACTCTAAATATACAGTTAATGTGGGGTTAAAAGACATCTATTTAAAGACGCCGTTTGTGTCTACTACACATTTGCATAGGATATGCTCCACACTCTGAATTTAGAGCTTTGTTTATTACTTAAACCTACATCCGTAGAGGAGAGCATCCGATCCTCCCTAATCGAGATATGCAGAATTGCCAACTTTGTCCAGATGTTATTTCCTTCCAATTTGTCCACTTCTCCTCCCACAGGAGGTCACAATGCAATTTGAAGCGGGCCCAGCCCAGAGCCTATGCTCCGTGTGTAGTTTCTGTTTCATGATTTGTGGAAACCACGAGACCTTCTTCTGCTGTTTGCAGCTCAGAATTCCCCATCAATCTATCCACCACGTGCATCTTCCAATTTTTATGCTTTACTTTAGAAAATAAAGACACATTCTTTCATGTTAGAAATTAAAAAGCGATAAATCAAACTTAAATCTTGCTCAGTTCCATTAAAAGGTAGGGGTTTGCTGCTGTAGACTCACTTGACCAGTAGCTCCTAATGGCTAATGATGGCAAACACAACTGTTTTTTCTAGTGTATGCTAGACTACACCCTGCTGTAAAACAAAAGTGTAACATACTTACACTCTCATTTTAGATTTTTACCACTATCCCATGATTGCTACTGGTTTCCATTGGCTGTCCAGAAAATGTTAGAAACGCTCGCTTTAAAGTGAAGAGGGACTTATTCTTATGAAGATAAGAGATTTTGCTTTGAACACAAAAAAAAACAATTGCTATATGTGATATTTCTGTGTGTTTAGGGAAAGCGCTAGCTGATGCGTGAGAACCTGTGAGAGGAGAGGGAAGTTGTCTGGATTTCTGCTTCGTTTTGTAAAGGAAAGGCAGACAGCAGTTATCCCCCTTTCGTTCACAGTTGCTTGTGTCAATTCCAATTCATCCTTTCGGATCACAGAGAGTCCCGCGTCTATCCCGACGGAGCACTGCTGGGATCCGCAACTAGCACTCAAATTTGGACAATAAAAGTGACCTTTTTTCTGTCAGGAGTTCCAAGTAAATTTGAAGTGTTTGTAAAGGCGTTTCCAGAAGGCCTTTACTTCCTTGCTGCAGCAGCTTGTCAAACTCATTTAGGGAGTGTTTGGAATTCAACATAAGAGGGTGGACTGAACTCTAAACTTGTCTCACAAAAAATAAAAATAAAAATAAACAACACAACAGAATACTTGCACAACCGATTATACCTGCGGTTTCTAGAAAGAAAGGAGAAAGAAAAAGATACAGGTAATATTTGAGATAAAAACCAGTGGAATATAGAAAGAGACGGGGAGACAAG
Organism: Ophiodon elongatus; assembly: GCA_016806645.1. Taxonomy (NCBI): domain Eukaryota; kingdom Metazoa; phylum Chordata; class Actinopteri; order Perciformes; family Hexagrammidae; genus Ophiodon; species Ophiodon elongatus. The sequence goes on from JACSYO010001725.1 coordinate 288,239, forward strand.
GTATTAATGCGAGACATCAGGGGGGAGACACACTAGAGAAGACAAAGGGGCAAAGGAAATCTGCTGAATGCATGTGGCATTGTTTGGGAAGAGGAGACTATCGACAGGAAATATAACTTGATATGCTATCGTCGTTTATCCAGAAAAAATTTGAATACTTCACTGAACTACATTAAAGTTGAAAGAGCAGCTGTTATTGCTTAGAAGTATTTAACTAAAACATGCAATTTATAGAAAGGATACTACCGAGTGAAGCTGCCAGAAACATTTAACTTCTCTTACAGTGTTACTTCGAGGCAGCGATTTTAAATTCCTGGACGATCACTGAGGGGGAAAGGGAAGGAGTCTATATATACAGTATCCCCTAAACACTGAGCTAGCACTTTATTCAGGGCTTTGCTGCATAAGGGGAACTTATGTGCGAGAGAGAATCCGTTCTGGGGGCCAAAGCTGGGGGTCTCGGGGTACTTGGTGACAGTCTTACCATTCTGCAGCTTTTCTTTGCCACCGGACAACACTCCACTTGGTAGCATGCCTGTTGGGGTCAGTCCCTTCAGCGTCAGCACGCTCTCACTCTCCTCTCTGAAACATCAAGATGGAAATGCACACACTATTTACTCCAGTACGTACTACTTCCTGGAGGATATTATTATTGCAAAAACGCATACTGTGTTTTGGTTAATCTCCTGGAATATCGACTCAATAAAACAATAACAAATATCCTGCTTTTGCCACTTAGGGGCAGTGGAACAAGCTGAAACCACAACAGTGACATTAAGTTGATTAACTTGTTAGCAAAATTTTCCTTTTTTTTTTTAACATTAACATTCATTTAAAGTCGTGTTTTCAGCCACCGAAGGAATGCAAGCCCAATATCCCCTGTCCTTTTAGCTCTCTTTTGGTTTCCACCAACTCCTGAGGGAAATACGTGGCTCTTTAGCCGCTACAGGGCGCCACTATGTTCACCAGCTAGTTGCCAACTTAGTCCGTCTGTCGTTTGGTGCTGGGCAGGCCGTGTGAAGGGGGTTTATCAGAGCCCGAGAGCATTGAGACTGAACCAATTCAGTAAAGTTGGGGCTGAAAAACCAAAACAATGAGCTGAAAGACGCTAAAACAATCCGTAGAGTTGAAGGGGAACCGCAGAGTTGGTTGATAATTCGTTCGTCATAACAATTGACACCATTCACATTACGCATAGTAAATTAACGGGACAATGGCAGAATAAACAGGACACCAGGGAGTTTTTTTCCCCCATGTTTGCATACCTGAGCACAGAAAACACCCTGGCCATCTTGCCAATGGCACGAATCTTGTTGCGGATGACCTCCTTACGGGCAGAAGCTGTGGCACCTGGAGGGGTCAGAGGTCAGACACAGTCATACAAGCTGTGACTCATGCATACTAAACCACGTCCTGTGGAAGTGTAACACAGACTTTATTGTCTGTTGTTCTTGTGTGTCTCATAACATTTAGTAAATGTGGTAGGATGGAGTATTTTGGACTATTAATTTGACCCAGAATTGGGTCAGACGAACCCGATGCAAACATAGTGAGGTTACTGAAGTTCAGCTCATATGAAATAGTTTAGATCCATCCACACATCACAACAACTGAGAAATTCTCAGCATTCAATGCACTCATGCTGCCTGTCTGTATCGTACCATTAGTGGCGTTCAGTTGAAGTCCCTTTAACTCCTTCACACTATTTTCGCCAGGTAGTACTTGGTAGCACCAAACCTTGTTAAATCCTCTGTAAATAGCCTGGTCCTTGTCCAAACATGTCTTATCAGCGCGTTAGATGAGCACACTATATATATGAATTTTCCTGTGTTGTGTTTTGGTTTGCGGAGACTCAAACAGGAATTTGGTTTCCTGGACTGGAAAACAAAAACTTTGTTTAAAGAGACCTTTTTTTTTTTAAGAATAACAGTTTCAAGGCCCCCACGGAGCCAGCTTGGAAAATGCATGAAGTATGAAGGATGGAAATGAAGCTGATGTGTGGTTGAAAGGCTGGGTAAAGGAAAGAGCTGGCCGTCTGATGTCTCGTTTAAGACTCTTCCTCTCATTCACGGTTATATAAACCATTATTACTTTGAAATACGTTTCTCCACAGGATTGATGCCCTGCAGTGACACAGCTTATTTCAATGTGTCCACCACATATATTACTGAAGCTAATGAAGCTAATCTTCCTTGTGTCAGATTTGGCTTGACCCGAAGCAGGAGCATGCAACTGTGACCTTACTGACGCGTCTTTGTGGAAGTCAATTAGAGATCAACAGAAAGACTCCGTAGTAGTGTTAGTAGGCGTTTTAAACAGTGCCGTTAGTTGACAGACTTCTAAAAACCCAGAGAGCAAGCACGGGGCAAAAGTCTATCTATGTACCTCTGCACACACCACTACGGCTAATGTTTGTACCTTTTTTGGGCGGATATATTAGCTGTCCTTCTCATGAAACACCCCCAGAAGAGAAGACAAGAGAGAGGACAGAGAGATCAGTGGATGGCCGTAGAATGAAAGATGAGGTGGTGGAGAGGGCGCAGACGGCCAAATAAGAGGCAAGAAAGCACAACAAGTGTAAAGTAAAGCGATGCCTTGAACATAAAAACTCTGGAAAACATAGAAAAGAGAGATTAGATGAGGCAAACCAAGGTAGTGACAACATCGAGAGAGAGAGAGAGAGAGAGAGAGAGAGAGAGAGAGAGAGAGAGAGAGAGAGAGAGAGAGAGAGAGAGAGAGAGAGAGAGAGAGAGAGAGAGAGAGAGAAGGAAATGCGTGAAAAAAGTAAGTTTGAAATATCAACATGATGGCAATTGGAAACAATAGTAAAGAGCAGTGCAACAACAGGATTTTACTGGCACAGAAAACAAGATCATGAGTGAAAAGATAAAGGAAAGAAAGATCCAAATGGCAACGTCGTGGAAATACACGAGAGATCTGAGAAAGAAATGAGCGCAAGACGAAACGGAAAGGTGAAAGTGAGGGCGAGGAAACTAAAATCACCGCGTGAATGAGTTGGTGGAATATGATTAGACGTTCAGGGACGGCTAATTATTTGAAGGGGCCGTAGAGTGCGTGTTGTGATGCAGCCATGTTAGAAAAAGATAAATGGATCAGTATCTCCTGATAACGTGAGAAAAACTAACTTTTCATGTTACCATGTGATGCTGATCCGTTTTTTTTTTTTTTTTTGACACGCTGCCGTACAAATATTATTATCATTTGTTCTTTTAATACTTTTTCATATGGCACCTATTTATTTTCAAATCAGCTGAGGGAACAGGTAGCATTTGTGTTTTCAAAAGTTGAATACGCTGCACCCCTGGGTGCTGTTTACAGAGTCATACTGTGTGCATCAGTAAACACAAAGAGAGAGAGGGAGGGAGGGAGGGAGGAGGTGGAAGGACTGGTGAGATAATTTCCTGTTTGGCAGTGAGGGGTGGGGCAGCCAGAGGGAAACTGGTCATCTCATTGTAGATAAGCTGTTTATAACCACAGATTTCCCAAACTTGCCTCTATTATGTGATTATAAAAAGCATGATTACTGTATGACTAACTATGCGGTTTGAACCTAAGAAGAAGACTTGCACGACAGAGGGATCCAGTAGAACCAAACCCCTCCAACAATTCTATTTCAGGCATTTCCACACTTTCAAGGCCTTAAATTTGGATTTTTCTATTCAGACTTTCGAAGGATTCGCTGGGTATTTAAAAGGAAGTATTTTCAAGCCCCTGAAGGCAGTGCAAGAACGGTTTATTGATTTGACTGTGTGTCATTTAGTTTCTGGATGGTCTCTAAGTTGCTGAGATGGTGCAGAACGTTGTGTAAAATTCAATATATTGAAACTGAACGCTCTGAAAACCGGGCAGAGCAACCATGGTATGCGCAAAAAACCCACAAAGAACGTGCGTTTGTGTGATGTTTTGAATGAGTGTGTGTGTGTGTGTGTGTGTCTGGTGCTCCTGTTAGCAGAGAACTCCCTCTAGCGGAGCGAAGGCAAACTGCAGCGGGGGAACAGTCGTGGTTGCCACTTGTCTGCCGTGCTTACCGTCCAGCTCCTCGTCAGTCGTCAGCTCATCATTGGAGCAGATGCTCAACACGTTCACAAGCATCTCAGTCACTGTCAAGAAATCAGGAAAACAGATATTTAACAACATGACCCTTAATTCTTTATATATTTTTTTAAACGGCGCACGAGTAATCATCAAATCTGTGCATGCTTTCCACCTGGTGAAGTGTGTCTGGGGGAAGGTGTCACGCAGCGCTAGTTAGAAGGACAAAGATCCCCTCCCCCCCTCTTCCCCCCCCCCCCCCAAGTGAGCAGTATCCATCGGTGACCTTGGCAACATGGCCAGGAATGGCCCTGTGCGGAAGGGTCACACCCAATATAGGCTTCCTGGAGTGAGCGTGTCAGTCATAGTTATGTGTGATTCACTGACACAGATGTGTCACAAGCTTGACAGTGGGGTTCTCGAAAAAAAAAAAAAAAAAAGAAAATGCCTGGAACAATCTTCAAGGCCATGAGAGAGCGCAGCCCTCTGCTCATGTTTATAGGCATTTTCTTTTTTTTACTTTCACTGACTCGCACGTACTGCTGATTTGCAGGATTTGGCTTTGCGCGTTTCTGGTTCATAAATCCTGTGTAGTAAATATTGTATTTATGAACCATAAAGTGCAATATTCCTTGAGGCCGGGCCATTTTCATTACCGACTCAGGAAACTAAATGTGCATTACAACTCGACGGTGCATTTGGTTAAAAACTGCTTGTACTCAATGTTCTCATTTGATGTATATTAGTGAGTTAGAATGTGTGTGTGTGTGTGTGTGTGTGTGTGTGTGTGTGTGTGTGTGTGTGTGTGTGTGTGTGTGTGTGTGTGTGTGCTCACCCTTCTCCCCGACGAAGGGCAGGGACCAGGTGAAGACGTCCATGAAGTTGGGCAGCCAGTAAGGGTGAGGTGAGCAGTTGAACTGTCGGATGTTCATTACGTTGTTCTCGTACTTCAGCACTGCCGCTGGGGGAGGGTAAGAACAGACGGGAAAGGTGGTTGTTAACATACTGTATGTCCAAATGTGTAAGGGCAGGTATATATATATATATATATATTAAAAAAAAATCAGCTTTCCCTCCGGTCCGAGAACACACAAGATTAATAATAATCACGAGACCTATGATGTGTCCGTCAACATGTCCCATGGTCTGATTATTTGCCTATTCATGTTGGAGCTCGGGCCAGCTCCCTTTTCCTCTTTTGTAGTCTCAGAGAGAACACAGCGGTCTGACATCCATACTGGAGTCCATACTTCAACAGACCAGGAGAAAGCATCAGATCTGATTATGGTCCAGGTCCATTACCAGCCGCCATCCTGTTCCCAACCACCACTTAGAAACACCGTGCGGTCTCGACAGCTTCACATATCAAGGTGCATATCCCGTCCAACATGTTGTTAGCCCGGGGAGAGTTACCCACAAAGCACTCTGCCTGAAGTGCCAAGAAGCAAGATGGTTGGAGGAAAATATCACCATCTGAGGAGCTAACAGGACGGACACTAAACATATCCAAAGAATGGTTGGATGGATTGTTTTGGACATACAATTTAGACATATAAAAAGAAGACCAAAATATTCTTCACTTGTAAATATTATTATTTGTTAATTGACTGGCATTTTGTTGATTTATGTGGTTTGTTAAGCCATTCCCCGAGGACATTGAAGCATTTCTTCTTTAATTATCAAATAAAACAATGCCACATTAATACTTTACTTTCCTTTACTAAACACTTTGAGTGTTAATGTGAAAGGATCTTGGCTGTTTTTGTTGTTTACCTTTCCCGGTTAATGAGTCATTCTGTGCAGAAGAAAATCAACACTCGCTATAGAGCTCCATTTGGCTAAAAATCGAGAAAAAGTGTAAAGTGGCCAAAACGCTGTCATCAACACCGGGCCTGGATGGAAGTCAACACTTTGTCAGACGCTGTCAGTCAACCTCTGGGTGATGACAGTGAATAAAAGGATCCGGCAGAAAACTACCAACACAAAGACATTTTTAAAGGTGAAAGCCATTTGTCAGTCAATCACTCTGAGAGGAGAACCAATACATCTACATCATTGCAAACCGAGATGTGTAAATTGAGGCTCTAAAACTGCACAAGCATCAAAATGAAGGTAACCAGGGTTGGGGTTTGGGGGGTTTGGGGGGGGGGGAATCAATCCCCGTTTTTCCCGCTTTGGAACATTTCCTCTGTGTATTGATTACCACCGCCCAGTTGGTGAAGCGTGTCTGTCATTCCCAGGATTGGATACGTGAATAACATCACAGAAAGACACGACTCAGCATTTAGGCTCTGTAGGCTGAGCACTTTTCATTAGTTAACAGAAAACCATCAATTCCTGGCGAGGAGCAGAGAATATATATAATATAATATAATAGGGAAGGAGAGAATAGCCAGAGACAGCAGGGATATTAGTTATGCACACTGTACGATCATTTTCCAGGCAATGGGACAATTGACATGGAACCATGAGATGCTGCTGCTTACTTCTACCAACCTGCTTTTGCCATCATGAAAGTGTTCCTTTGTACACGTCTTCAAATGCTAAAATATATCAATGTATGTGCGGCATCATTTCAATAATGTATATGACTAAGTTTGCTTGAAGGAATTAGTCCAACAGTTGGGAAATGCGCTTATTGATTGTTTCTTTTTGTCCAGTTAGATGAAAAGATTGAGCAAGCAAATGGATCTATTCCCCTGTAATTATGTTTTTTTTCTTCTACAAACTAAAATGGATCTCATCGGAACAATTAAAATACTACAATCGTAAAAACAAACTCCAGTGGGTGTGGTTAGGTTGGTGTCCACAGTAAGGGTGTAGAAAGGGTTGGCAGAATAAAAAGCAGTAAAAACTAAATTAAGCTGCACGCCTGCTGACTTTAACTGAGACAGGGGGCATATTGAGTGTTTCTCTGTGGGCCGCGTTCAGTATATATTTAGAGAATGCCCTATCATAATCACATGTTCTCCGTGCCCCGCTGACATAGAAACCACCTCCCAAATACTGACCACAGAATGCCCCGTGTGACCTCACGCATGATTAAGGCACGGTGCGAACGCGGGCGCCGAGCAAAACATGAGAGCCCCCCGTCATAAATATACCCAGGCTGTATATATAGAAGCCCCTGCCTCTTGCATACACAAGGCCAGTCTGGTGGCCCAGATCTGGGGAAAGCGGACACCATAGCTGGGTCACCGTGGGGGACTTTCCTGCCTCGGCCTCTCTCTCGCTCTCTCTCTCGGGTCGGGAATAGCTCATCAAACCTGGCATCCCAAGCAGCTATAACCTCGGTCGTAACACAAATGGGGTCAGGGAACATCCTGCTAGGCCGGAGTTTGCCCCAGTGTGTGTGTGTGTGTGTGGAATCAATGAGGCATGGTAATGCATATAGTGCAGTAACTACGCAATCAAAGTGGTCCCTTAAGTATTGCAAAGCATTACATTCCACTGCCATCACCTCTTAATCGCAGGCTGCACAGAGGAACACACACACACACACACACACACTCCCTTACACAAACAGAAGAAAAAATCTCCTGTAGGGGAACATCCATGTACTGTATAACCATTATGCCGTTATTATCGATAGCAGCAAAACACCACGACTCCGTCCACTCAGAAAAGCATCGCATTACCCTGACACACACACACACACACACACACACACACACACACACACACACACACACACACACACACACACACACACACACACACACACACACACACGGTATTTATGCATGTGCGTCGGCGTGCATGAAAGCAGTCGCTCGCGCGTGGGCAGACCTTGAATAAACATCACATACTGCATAAACATGGTCGAAGCACTTGATTGAATGCAGCCACGAAAGCCCCGGAGGAAAAAAGGCCGTGCGGGGGAGAAGGTCAGCTCCCTCCCCCCTCCCGTCCCTCCGTCAAATCGGATTCCCTTTAAAAAGGAACAGACACACCCAACAACCTCCCCCGTGCAAAACAAACATTGTCGTCGAGCTCTGGGTGAGAGCAGGTCAAGGCCCACGTTTTTGTTTTGTTCTTTTATAATCCATTTAACATGCAGATATAATGGGGACAGGAACAACACGTTGCTGCCTCCCCATTATCCATACATGCTTTACAACAAATCTTATAAAGATTATGTGCTCAGAAGTTATTTCTCATCCAGCAGGAGGGCACTGCCTTTGCGGTGACCAGCTGTGAGCTCCGTGTGCAACACTGCCCGTCAGCCACTAGATGTCTCTGCTGCTCCGGTGGCGGCTGGAGGGGTAGCCGAGGCCAAGCCTGCTGCCACGGTAACACAGATATTGCGAGGCGGTGCCTCGCTCATTAATTATTCAAAAGGGAGTGCCTTGAGTCGGTTTCCCCGGTAACGAGGACTGTTAAGTCTGCTTTGAGGAGAGGGGGAGATTCCCACTGTCCTGCCCTGACGCTTAATGCTGACTGCATATCTGTCTCGAAGGCCTCTTGGATCGGGTTCCACTGGATTAGTATTCCAGGCCGACCGTTTTAGACCTTCTTGGTCCATTACATTCAGCGCTCTCCTCCATTTCATGTCAGGCACACGGACGGTGGGGACTGAATGTAGTCTGTACAGTTGAACGATGCATGCATGGTTTCCAATTCATTCTCAGTTAATAAATCAATGAGTCCATTTATAGCAGCACAGAAAGTATAGGGTTGGGACTAAACACCTCGTCGTGTTTGACAAATGACTGGCCGACGACATGCAGATAATGATTTCATGATGATGATGGTTTTTAAAATATCATCTAAACTCAAGGGTCCATTTGGTAGCTTTTTCTGGAGCTTTCGTCCATATTTCATGGTCTTCTCCAGTGGACAGTAGCTATACCATAGCTCAATATAAAGTAAGTCTTCTTACTCAAAAATACAAAGATAATGGGAAAAATGAGTCTAGTAAATCAGCACAATTTGAATCAGAATTGATGAAACCTCAACGTAGCCCAATCCGACACACGACACTCAACAATGACCCGTAACTGTATATATATTAGACTGTAATAACTTTAAGATCCTTATTTGTGTGGACCAAGAAAAGCCTGTCCTGCATTACGTTGTTATTATTTCTTGTTTGATGCCGCATGTTTACAGGAAACCGAAGGGAAGCCCAGTAATGACCAGAGCGATAACAGATGGGTGGGCATCTGTGCCAATGATACTCTTCTCGCTGGCACCCGTGACGAGGAGGGGGGGAGGGGGGGGGTCGGGACGTTGAATTCCCTGCTGCGCTGGCGTCATCGCGGCCATAGCTTCCATCCTGCTATTTATTCCAGTGGCAGGGGCCAGGAGCCAATCACGCCACTCCATTTCCTTTCTCCTCCCGTCCCTTGTAGCGAACCAATCAGCACATGACCACAGGAAGGAAACGGAGCAAAAAGCCAACTCCGTCCAGTTTGACCAGCGAGTGAACCAGAGTGATGTCCTGACCCCTGCTCTTGGAGACCGCTCAAAACTCTTTAAAAAAAACAAATGCTTTCCCCTCCATCAGTCCATTCCTGTTTCCACCTCCCCATCAAACAACACAAGAGAGGAGCGCGAGACATTTATATGGTTATATAAGGTTTAACAGGTGTGTGATGAATCTAACCCAACCATTCCTTTAGTGTCTCAGGGGTGAAATAAAAAACCAAAATTAGCGTCAACAGCGTTGCCAACACCACTGTCATTTAGGTTTTATTCCATCAAAGCACCACAACCAGGATTCAGTTGTTGGCGTTCGGGGCCAGTCAATAATGATGCAGCAGAAAACATTCCATTAATACGAAACCGCAAGCAATCTCCAAAGTGTGCAACTGCCAACTACACCCTCCCCCCCTTCCTCCTCTCCCTCTCTCTCTCCACTGCAGTCCCTTCAGAACTCGAAGCTCAAACAGTGAAAACTGCTAAATCACTGCTGCTGTGTTTTCATTTAACACAGCTCCCCTGCCAGCGCCGGAGTGCAGGGGGTGCTGTGTGCAGGGGTCAGCGCCGCGATGGACAGCCGGTCAGCGCCTGACACTTACTGCAAAGCCGACAGTTTGACTTAAATGACAAAGGATTGATGGGTGGCATCCCCGAAGCCGGACCTCATCTTTATAGAATCACATCCTGAGCATCATTCACGCGTCGATCGACCTGACTCAGCCACAAGTCCACTTTACTTCTTGTGGAAGAGTTGTTGTCCGTTTGTGGTGCCTCATAGATACCCTGCGCCTCCATCCTTTTCCGCCTCCTCCTCGTCCTCCTCCTCTCTGACGGGAGCGAAGGAGGCGCCCCGCACTTCGTGGAAACGTCTCATTGGTTAATCTGGCCATCTCCCTGCACTATATTGATGGTGCCTGCTGATGCCTCCTCCCTCCCCTTTTGAGATTTATGTGCCCACTCGATTGGCCATCAATCACGGTACATGCTCAGTGGGCTTCCAGCTCTGCCAAGACACTAAGAGTAGACCAATTCATTACAGAGGCTGTGGTTCCACCAGTGAACCCCACCCACATGACTGATTAGAAGAGCATCAACAGGACTGATAGGACTGTGTTGGCTAGCTGTGCCTGTTCCGCGGAATTGTGCAACTGCGGGGGTGGGGGGAACACACATCAAACATACGGTTGATAAAGTGGATGGGGAACCAAGTAATTACATAACCACAACTTGTTGAAGTTTTAAGAGCTTTGACATGAAATCTCTGGCGAGACATTTAGCTTAAGGGATGTTTATTTGCTCTTGCTCCTGTATTTGACTTTCAAGCCAGAGATCTCGCCACTTTATGACAGATCCAGCCGAAGGGGGAGAAAGTGCGTCTCACATTCGAGCAGACCGTGAATGACGAGAGAAATGAAGAACGTGTAGTCCTGCAAGTAAGGATGCGTCCGTGTTGCCTGATTGAAGTCCGTTCTAAAATCAAACACAGAGTAATCTTTTTCTTTTCCGATAACCACTCTTGCTCTGGCAGGCATTTTGTCAACTGAAGGTCAGCCAGTTGCAGCTTAGAACAGGGCGCAGACCAAATCATTTTCCATATTGCGCTCGAGAGGTGTAAATGATTTGCCAGGCGATTGGCTGCCAAAACTAAAAGCAACGTGCGCTTGAGATCACTTTGTTTGTTTGTTCACATTGTGTTGTGTTGACCACGAGGCCTCAGAAGATTAGTTGGCATGGTGCAAACGGGGTCCCAATAATAAACAACGAAACAGACGGGCAAATGGCCGTTTCTTCACGATCCTTATTGTGCAGCGAAGGGAGGCACAGACGCAGCTTATGGGGGGAAGGAAGTAAACAAATGTGACCTAATCTTAAATCTAACCGCGTGCACCTGCAAACGGGGCAAAAGAAAATAGAAAAGGACAGCCCTCACTGCCTTGTGTGATTTACTCAAACCAAAAGCACTGCATTATGGAGCTCTGTTATGGCATTTCATCACGAGAGGAATTGCAAAACAGCGTGCACCAGCACCATCACTCTTTCCTTCCCATTTCCATTTCCTGTGGTTTGCCCATCACCGCCCCCATCCAAACATGCCCCCACAGCCAAAGCAATATACTGTCTGTTCTCCGGGGGAAAAGTGCTGACTCACAGCACAGAGGCAAGCCTATCTTGCTGCGTAGGCACCGTAGCACAGCATAGGGCACCACTAGGCGCCAAGTCAACCGGCACCAGGCCATTTCATTTTCTCACCAGCGTTGTCCCTGAACTGACCCGATCGGAATCAATGTCGCGGAGATCATTGCCACTGAACATGTGCAATGTTGTAAGCAAAATGTTGCGCAAAATCGTTGACCAACAACCACATAAGTGAAACTTCAGACTCATGAAGACCTTTTTGATACTCAAAAAAAATCCTCAAAAGGGGGAAATGTATGGCATTAAATAACATTTCTCAAAGGATAGCAAAAGGTGGAATGCATTTATCGACAGCACTGTAAATGTGCCGGTGTTAGACACATGCTTCTCAGGAGTAAGACGACCAAACCAGAGATAAAAACAGGTGGGCTTGTGAGCCCCAGTAAGCAATGTCAGCCGGCATGTACTACCCCGGCCCGGATACTCTCAGATGGAAACAAAAAGCCATTCATAATGTTGTTAATTAGTTCATGTTGTGATGTCCAAACGGCATGGTAAAAAGCATTGAGAACGGTCCCGATGCTGCCATTAAATGCACCACTCTTAATGCTGTGAGCCACTGAAGCTTGATAGACATACTCCTTACCTTTGTTGTTGTAGACATCTAGGTAGTTGGGTGCAGAGAAGATGGTGATAAGGGATGGGAAGCCAGTGGTCTGACTCTTTCTGTACATGCGATATCTGATGAAACATCCAAAAAGGAGAGGTAAGCATTCGTAAACATTACAATCTGGCACTCATGGATTAATCACTGGTGTTCAACCCCTCGGGGTACGATTAGCAGCGACAGTTTTCACGGCCTCTTGTTTTCACCGTGGCTGTGTGTTTGTCCTGTAAGCTGATGCATCAGCGATGGGGGCAACTCGGCGTAGCCTTAGGAGAGTAAATCCCTGTGTTACAGGTTAAACATGCCCTCAAGTAGTCATCATCACACTGAACCACCTCGGCATTCAAACCCACCTACTCTGATCTCCCAGGAGTGTCTGCGCTGTGCTTGGTGGTTTGGATACTTGGCATAGAGGCGAGCTCTAGGTAAACAGAGCACTAACTCAGGAGGATATGTTTGCTGCACCACACCTTGCAGCAACTATTTACGGAGATATATATAGGTGCAAACAAAACACATATGGAACTCAATAACATTATTACACGTGTGGTCTAAATTGGCCTGGGGCTGCAACCTCATCTGAGACGTGTCCAGACGTCCCATGTGACCACGCTGCGGGAAGGGAATGGTAAACAACTGTGTGCTGTGCATCCCACCGCCTTAACCTTGCTGAAAAGGGAGATCAGCTCCACACATCCACCCGCCCGTTTAAAAAAAAAAAAAATCCTTCTTTTCAAAAGAGGCTTTCCAGTGCGTCGTTAGAAATGCGTCTCCGTGTGTCTGAATGTGAAGTAGACAACATGTAGTGACAAAACTCCACAACCAAACTCGACTTTTTCAAACCACGGCCCCCGACGAGGCACCGCATGAGTCATACTCGTCCCGTCACATCTGGCCGACTTACTCCTCTCGCTGGATTCATTTCCATTTCTTGGATTAACGCGTCTTCTCTCAAAGTTCAGGCTGCACCGAAACCGGCTCTCCAGACGGGCTCGCGTAAACCCCCAGAGCACCGGGGTAGCTTTTCATTTAATACCCTGTTCTGACTAACTCTGCTGTGTGACGGTGTGAAGGGAGACGACGAAATGCCACAACACTCACCCAGCATCCTGCGCTTCATGGGCCCGGATGATAGATAATAAGTTATTGTGTTGTAGAAAGTCACAGACTGCAGGGTAGCTGTTGAATAAAGAGACACACATTTGGTTCACTCATACATCAAGAAAAATCCCAGTAAGATCAAGAAGAACAAATCGATAGAAATAATTAAATAAGTCCCAGGTATTATTGATTGTGCTCAGAGAAACTGTGGATATGGAACACTGGGTTCAAGCTAAATTTGTTCTTAAACCATGTGGCTTATAAAGCGGTATATTGCCTTGAAAGGTTGCCTGTAAGTGAAGGCTTTCATATAAATTAAAAAATTTGCCTTAAATTCAAAGCAGGCCCTTTTATAGGTCTGAAACACGTTTGCCAGCGAAAGGTATCATGATCTCCATAATAACCCATAATAACCCATAATATGCTTAACTTCTAAACAAGCTTTCATACTGTAAGCGGAGTAGGTGTGATCTTTTTCCAAACGGTGGATTTTGTTTTAGAATGAAACTCAAAAAAATGTCAAGTATGACACATGATTCATAGCAGACTGTTTCTTCAAGAAAAAAAAAGAGGCGATCGCTGGGGAGTGTTAAAGCATGTTTTATGCTCAATGCTGATCGATTCAGTCTGTAAGCAGGGAGACCGAAAACCTGACTGCCAACTATCAAACTACAGTGTGGTTTCAGGCTTTTCCATGCCACAACCTTTCATTTCTCTGCACCAGCTTCCACTGGAAATTTCCTATGCTCACAACGAGAAAGGCAGAGGACAAGTCACTGGCAGACAGCATTTGTTATGTAAAATCTCTTGATCTGAAAATAAGTTGAAAAGTTAAGTGAGGTAAAACTGCCCTACCACAATACTTTTGGAGCGTTGCTTCTAACAAGCACGATTAAAACAACAGATGACGCTGTGTAATGAACAAAGTGAGTGACAGCTCACCGTGAATGAGTGACACCTTTGCATTACAGCTGAACCACTGTCAAATAATAGGGGCTAAATTAAAGTTGTTTTTTTTCGCGGTTTCATCTCTCAGAATTTTGTGGCTGATTAACATAAAAGTCACTTCACAGCTTTTCCGGCAATCGGGGGTGAAATTTTAGGCCATCTCCATTACAACGTGGAATGTGAAACTTGTATCATTGCGATTACTTGGTTCAGTACTAATTCTAACGATACAAAATAAACCCCAGAAATAAAACAGTACAATCTCAGATTACGCAAACCATTGTTGTTCAACGAAGAAGTATATTGTGTTTGTTCAAAAACAGGTTATGACTTTGTATTAAGTTCTGTAATCCTAGCTCGACGCCCCTGCAAAAAGCAGAGCACGGCAATGAACAATGCCCACACAAAGTAATCAAAACCAAACTATATATTGTGGTTTCCGACCTTTTGGGAAAATTACCAAGAGAGTTATTTTTAGTAAATGCTGCACAACAAATCCAGTGTGGAGTTTTAGTTAAGTTTGACTGACGGACTATACTATTATGGCAGCTTTATTGCATTTCTTAATGTAAAGACCTCTGAGGCAGGGTTGTAAAAAGTATTATATAAGTAAATTAACTTTAATTTGGCTTGGCTTGTTTTTTTTATTGCATGCTCAGATACCCTGCTTGGTTAAATATTCTAAATTCAAGTTGTGTGAAAACCCATTATGGGAGACTGAAATTAAAGGAGTTCGGAAAGGTTCATTAACAATCTTGGTTCATGAAAACATGAGAAAACGTGCATTCCTGACAGTCACAACAAACATCTGCTGGGGAAAGGACGGAGCAGTTGCCGAGAGGGAATTAAAAACGTAATGAGTTTTGGAGGGTGAAGGGGGAAGAAATAAGGAATAAATGTTTTATTTCTCACTTGATTTCCTGCAACAGATGTAGATACATGCCATATGGAGCCGTTCATCAGACAAGATACATTTTGGCCTAGTTTTTTTTTTTTTTGGAGTTTCGAGCGTCTCCCATCTGTCCAACAACAGGGCACAGATGTTAATGAGCTCCTTGGACAACATGAGGAGTTGTGAAAGATGCGACTTCAACGCGTGCAATATTAGTATCGCTCTGCACGTTCGCCATGTTCAAATTAATTAAATAAAAAAAAAAAATGAAAGCTTTTAATTTTGTTTTAACATCAATAGCTTGGATTAACACCGATGACAAAAATCACATCAGGCTGATAAATTTGCGCTGCCGAGTGGCGGCTAAAATGAAAAGCGACCGTATTCAAAACATGTGCAATTTCATGCCTGAATTGCATTTGTAAAAAGAGTTACGAGCGTGCCTACGGCGCTGGGGGGGAATTATAGGTTGCTGCAAGACAGAAGCAACAAAGAAGCTGAATGTTTTTGGGGAGGGGTGCTGAGGAATGGCTCTCCCCCCGTCTGGCTTAAACTGTCTCATAAATCCTGCACGCCAGCGTGATGCCAATTAGCGTCCGTGCCCTGGGCAGACGACGTGAGGGACGCTGATGAAAACAAGACTGCAGAGGAATTTCGGCCAAATGGCAGCAGGCTGACCAGAGTAGCGGTAAAAGGCCATATACCTGACATTACATAACATTTTCTGTTGGGTCTCTCTTCAGCAGAGTGATGACATTAGTGGGAGAAGAACCTGTTCTGTTGAGGCTCTGCAGCTTAACGGCTCACATAAAGACGTCGAGACCATCAGGATAAATATGTGCTCACGAATCCACAACAAAGAGCAGCACTTGGGAGTTCATTTCTGAGCGTGGACATTAAAATACTATTAAGTCAGTGGTTATGAAACACCTGTTATTAAGACAAAAAAGAAAAATGCAAATCAGGAGCCTCGGGACAATTTCGGAGTACTTCTGCCAGCTTGCCCCAGGCACGCCGGGGCCAAGTAAGCATCGCTTCGGCCATAATGAGTGGAGGGAGCACCGGAACGCATTTAGAAGCAGCGCTGTGCCTCGTGGTAATGTGCCAGTTCATTACATTTTGTGACAGCGTGAGTGGCCTGCTCGGCGCATTTCCTCTGTTTGTTCAGTCACTCTGCTCAATTGAAGGTAATGCGAGTTACATAAACACGGGCGACTGTCTAAGGAGGAGACTTTGGGACCACTCTGATGCACGCCGTGTTCTCACAAATGTTGGTGCCCTACTCGCGGATGAGGAGTCGCAGGGCGAAGAAAATGAACGGATGAGAAATGGAAATTTGGAAGCCGGGGTTGCTTGATTTATCAACTTTTTTTTTTTCCCTTCCATTGTTGTTGTAAAAACATTTGTTTATGATTACTGAAGTTCAAGGAGTCCCGTCTTGGAAAATGTTCATTGTATTGTCTTTGGCTACAGATAGCACGGCCAAAACTAAAATCAGTAGATGATTCATTTTTCCTAAAAGTAGTCAAAACACCAATTAAAATAAAAAGTGCTTTTTGATTACGGTTACTAAAGATCATGTTTTTAATTCCGCCGTCCACAATAAAACAAAGTGCTGGCTTAATATGAGTCTTATAGACTGAACATTGTAGACGCTATTTAATGCTAGTAGAGGATCAAAGCTGCTTTCTATCTGGCTGTTGGCTGGAATCCTTTCTGACATTTTCCAAAGTAGTAAAAAAAAAAAAAGAAGACCAACACAAATGTAATAAAACATCAAATTCCTCTCTTTCTGCAGGAGGCAGAATACTCACCTGTAGAAGTAGGAACAGCCTCGCACTGTGTTGTGTGTGAAATGCTCTTGGCTCTTCTCATTCCCAAAGTCCTCCAGGGGGTCGGACCACAGCAGATCGCACATTGGTCCGTATGCTGGGGGCTCTTTGAATCTGTCTAACTGTGGAGGAAAAAATGGGACTCGTGTCAGCCGTGTTTGACTGGACAAATGCACATGGAGTGTGCGTTCTGCTTGCAGAGAAACATATTTTTGCCGTCTCCGGGAGGGTGGCTGCTGCTACTGCCGTGATCAGAATTAAATTCTGGGTCAAAAGGAGTGGAATATTTAGAATATACGGCATGGATGACGTATTCAAAGTCAGCGCTCACCTTTTAGTACCACGAAGGCTTTTTTTAATTATTAATTTTTTTTGGAAAGACATGAAAAAAAACTCGACGGCAGCCATTCTTTTGGAGCAACTAATATAAATGGCTTTGCTTTCAGCCGAGGATGGCTCTTTTCTTGAAACAAAAAGCTTGTGGATTACTGGACCGGTAGCATGATGGACACTTCAATAGGGCAAATTCTATTATGCATGCCCTCTGATTGCAGTCATAAAATCCATTTGGAATTATTGAATTAGTTTGAAAGCAGGATCCGATTCTTCAACATTTTTTTAAAATCAGACTGAGGACCAGGCCCGGTGCTTACATTCCCCCGTGTCCAAGTCCCGAGCAGTGCTTGAGACACATCTGGGAGAATCACTTCATGCATTGCAACTACGCTTGTTATTTTCACAGCCCATCATGCTAAAACAAATACAGTTATCTCCTCATTAACTTTGAATGAATGCAGAAAGCGCATGAGGCGTACAGGAAGCTTCAATTGTATTTTTTTTTTTTTAAGCCATTAACGGCCACCTGCTGTTAAAAACACACACACACGCACGCACAAACTGTAGCTTTATGAAATGATCGAGAAAATGGTCTCGAATCAGACACATACTTTCCTGATGTCGTCAAGATTTGTGATTTCTGGAGACAGTCCTCCGTGTACACACAGGAACTGCTGGTTCATAAGTGCAGCCAGGGGAAGGCAGTCGAAGGCGTCCATACATGCGTCATACACCCTCTCTGAATACTTAATTCTACCTGTCATGGGGGTGGGGGGAGTGGAGGGGGAGGGGAGGGAGACAGGGCAGGGAAAGGTAAGCATGCCAAGTCAAACAAAACACAGCTCTCATACACTGGGGCTCACAGTGTGCTAGACTGGGGCGGAAAGGCTCTCCAAAGTGCCATAAAACTTCCCAAACACATTTTTAAAAAACAGCACAATTTCACAGCTCTTTTGTGTTTCTTTTTTTTTTTTCCCTTCTCTGTCAGAGTCCAACAGAAATAGTTCTGACTTGTGTAAATATCGAGAAGGGCAAAAAAAGAAAGAAAAGAAATCGGGAGTGAATCCTGCACCAGGCTAGAGGGCACTTTTAAGTGAGCGTTTGAGGTCGATGGCTGAACTGGATGCATAATAAACAGCTTATTATAAAGAATAACTCAGTCCTCCTTCCAC
Source organism: Ophiodon elongatus (assembly GCA_016806645.1). Lineage (NCBI taxonomy): Eukaryota > Metazoa > Chordata > Actinopteri > Perciformes > Hexagrammidae > Ophiodon > Ophiodon elongatus. The sequence goes on from JACSYO010001725.1 coordinate 306,800, forward strand.
TCTGTACAGAGAGTCACAGAGCAGACTGCTTGGACTCAATCTAGATCATAAGGTAGAAGAAAAAAAAAAATGAAGTGTCAAAGCATTACTTACATTCCTGCTTAAATGTGAAATACTCTGTTAAATGTCTACATTCATGATTCCCACGCAGCAAAAACAGTGTTTTTGGGTAAAGGATCTTTAAGGCCCACAAGTACAGCACACACTGAAACAAAGAAGCACAAAAAAAGGGTTGGGGAACGGTTAGATTGTCATCTTTAAATAACACTGGAAACATAAACCGTCAACTCAGACTTTGTCAATATCACAGAGTGGCATAATACAAGCAATTCGGCTTATAATGAAACATTCATGCAGTACATTTTGTGGCATAGTTCAGGCTTGCTGGAGGAGATGACAATCCTTCAGAGGAACCATCGGAGGACAGGCACGGCACACTCCATTACAATATATTTTATTAATAAAAAGTAGAATGTTTCAGGCGATGAGATGGCAGGAAATACAGATCCAAGTTAATTCCAATCTGCAGTCGCAGATTAAATATGTGTATTTTGCTTCATATTAAAAACTCTCGCTCTACATAACCCTGAGATACACAGTGACATTTGCTATCCAGGCTATATTTGAAGTTATTACAAAAGGCCTATCACCGCTCCAATATCTGCAGCCTGATTTGATCTACGCTCAAAGAAAGCTATTAATAAACACAGTGTGTCACACTTGATTAGGCCCTCGTGAGGACAAAAACAAAGCCACAGACTTACTTCAATACTGAAATACCCTCTGTCAACGTAGTCCCCCAGGAAAAGGTAGCGCGTGGATGCTGGTGATCCTCCCACTTCAAACAGCTTCATCAGGTCAAAGAACTGCCCATGGATGTCTCCACACACTGGAATAAGGCAGGAAAGAGGAACAAAGGCACATCAGCAGGATAACTGCTATTTTTACAGCTGAGGAACAGCAGATGAAAGCCTCCATAACACTGTGCGAGGCGATTTGCTTATTTCCATATTTTCTGTCAGCTGTGAAGCGCCAAGGCGATGTATGATTCTTCTTCGGGTGGCTTTTCAGAATTATAGCGACATTAGAACATTCTATCTGGTAGTTCACTATATCCTTTTTTTTTTTTTTTTTTTCAATCAGTTTGTTTTTGGTAAACAATGTGACATTTTTTATTAACATAAACCGCTCATTTGTAACTGAAAAAGGCATCGTTATGCATGGACCACCGTCGGCTCCGCAGCCCACGCTTACTGCAGGAAGATTATGCAAAGAATGAAACGACATGAAAACAATACTGGCCAGTACCAAGTAGTACGAATAACAGGAGCTTTTCCAAACTCAACGTTCACTAAAATGAGGCTTGTAATCTGAATCCATTCAGAAAAAGGAAAAAAAAAAACACACAAGCATAATTGCAAATCACAGTCTGGAGCAGGAATTTAGAGTCTACTATCTACAGCAGCAGACACGCGCTCGAATTTCTGTACGGTTAGAAGCCACGAATCACATCACAAACAAGATCCGTCAAACGCGTTATTAGAGTGTCATCGCCATCTTCTTACGGGCTCCACTCTCACAAAAGAGTCAATACTTCAGTGCACACTATTTTCATTATTAAAGCAGTTGTCCAATATGGAAAGGAATCACAAGAACTGGCTGCGTCTCGCTTTTCCACCACATCCTCTTTCGGCCTCTTCCTAACCTTGAGGTGTTTCAACTGGCTCGTGATTTGAACGCATCCTCGCCAAATGCACTAAAAGTCCATTGGCTGAAACGGCTGGAAAGCTTTTCGGTGGTCTCCATATTTCTGAACGCATATCGTTAACCGTGATTACAAAATCTAGCTCGTCATAGCAATTACAGACGTCTGTTACTCCACTGGTACTACCAGGAGTCCCGGGTTATATTCAGCACCACGCTTAAGTCCACGACATCGCTCGTGTCATGTCCCTTTCTGAACAGCTACTAGCAGCCCTGCAGGCAGTTGTTAAGCAGCGCCTGGGGAGTGTTCTGGGACAAGCCCATCCGCGTCAGAAATCAGGGACAGCAAATCACTCAACCTGGATTGGTATATGTGACCCGATACTCCATTACTCTCTCGGGAGGGAAGAGGGAAGCCGAGGCCACAGAAGATTTGCTGCTTAGCTGCCATTGACTGACAGGGTGCATGTGAGGTCATCTGATTTAAGGGCCTTTGGTCAATTTCTGAGCTACTCGAAAATGGTTGCTTTCAGAGGGTCGTTACACCGGAACTTATTATTTAGTATTAATATATTTCTTCGTTGGTTCCCATGTGGTCCCCCGTCCACTTTTGGACCGCAGGTAATAAAAACATAAATACAATTTAAGTATTTAACCACAGGATATGAAAATAAAATACTATAAAATGAACATTGTATTAACATTTATTCAATGTGATTGTCGAGATTTCCTGCTGGAAGAGAAAGGCTGATGGCTTTGACGGAGCTCAAGACAAGCTCATAAAAACCTGCACTAACTTTCATCAAGTGGCTTTCTCTTACTTGGCATTACACTTTGTTTGGGAAACACGAAACGGTACCTGAAAGCTCAACCGTGGATCCTGAACAGTGTTTAACCGCGCAGCAGGTCTGTAAGCTGCCAGCTGAAACCTGCAGCTGGAAAGTAGATCCAGTTAAATCACCATAAATACGCAGTGGCTTTAATGAGGCTTGTAGAAGGCGTCTTTGTTTCAGTACATGGGCTTCAGTACACCGGCACACCCGCAGGCACAAGAACACGCGGACTAAAAATCACGGGCATTATATCCGCAGGTATTTTTTTCCGGGAAACGGCAGCAGATTTGAGGTAAATTCCTGGCATTCGACCGTACGGTCGAGGTCTTTCCAACACAATTGACACAGAATATAGTCAAATCGTTTTTACTGACACTGAACACAAAAGAAGAAGAAGAAAAAAAAGTATTATTCAGTGAAGTACTAGCCTGGGTTAAAACTGGGCTTGAAAACAACTTTTATTCTCTTTCTCATTTTCAGTTCGGCAGTCTCCCGTTCAGTTTATCGGGCCAATTTACCGAATTAGTTGTAACTACTATTGCGATGCTTTTAACGCTTTGTTATTTTCTTGACGCGGCGCTTTGTATTTCCTTTAAAAGCTGTCAAGTGGTGTCTAATGTAGGCTCACCCGTGACCTCAGTGATGTCATATCCACTGGCGATTGTGGGCAGCAGATGCCAAGACATTTAAACTCACAGATTTAAATCTATAGCAGCCGGTCTGATCAAAACAGCAATTACCCGCGGACTTAAAGCCTTTCCGCTTCAGTAAACAAGTTGGAAAAGGTCACCTTCTTCACCTGAGAGCGGCGACAGACAAATGACACAAAAGGCAACGTTCATGCGATATCAAATGTGACGGCACGGCGTCCGCGATTGATGCCAAAGTGCCGCAATTCATCCATTCTTCCAGCTGGTTGAGTAATTAACGAGAGGGTGAATAGATTGAAATCCAACTTGAAAAGGACACTGGCCTTCTTCTTTTCGCGAGGCTGTTTATCGCTTTATGAACTGCATCTCGCAGGAAGAATTACAATAAGAGTCAGTGAAAAAGTCTTTCAGAGAGATACCCAATTAGTGGGAGCTGGAGGACAACGTTGGAGAACAATTATCTCAAGTTACGAGCCTCGTGAGACAGCTCTGAGAATCGGCTCTCCTTGACTGTATCGTAAACCTCTGCTTAACCATTAGTCTTTTATTAAACCGACACTGTGTAACTGTTTAAATCCACAGTGGGGACCACCTTCCAAAAAACAAAAAGGAGCCTTGTTATTTGTGTCAGATTTCTGAAGATGCCCATACTCCCCTCTTGTAGTCAAGCCAACGCTACCACAGTGTGAACATGTGGCGAAGGTTCGTTTCAGATTGGTTGCTCGGTTCCCGGAAGATTGATTCATTGGAACAATAATGGTTAAAACGATGGTTGAATGAAGGGAACCTAAACTGTAGCAAATGTATTCATGTTTTCATTTATTTGCACTCATATTAATGTCCACACGCATACAGGTATTTCAGTCAACGTGGCTTTTTCGAGTGTTTTTGGGCTTCCGTTCTCACCCAAACGGAGCTTTTGTAAAACTCCATCCAGGGTGAAGATTTTCAGAAACTCAGTTTTCAGTGTTCCGTCAAGAGTTATCTACTTTGAGAGGCGTTACTAATAATCCGACATAACTTGCGGACGTGGCCAAATAACTTTAGCTTTTTTACATGTTTACACATAAACGTCAGAATGTGCCACAGAGGTTGCCGCTTCTTATCCAATATTGAACATTCCCACGACACATACTCCGCCGCCAACGCCGCCGCTGTGTGTGGCCCAACCTGCCCACTGGCCTCGATTATGTTTTGGGGTTTTCAGTTGGGCGGCAATTTTTTTTTTTAAAACCATGCTCGTGTTGACGGGATTTATTTTATGAAGGGAAAAGGAATATAAAAATATTGGTGTACGTGTGGACTAGCCCAGAATGTTCATATAAATAAAAAAATACAGCATACCTTCATGTGTTTGAGGTTTGTTACCCTGCTTTCTATTTTTCCATTCCTCCCATAGGCTACCATATTAGTCTTTAATTAACCCCTACTCTTTCATCATCAATACAGTAGGTGACAGTGAGCGGACTGTACTTGCAGTTCATATTCTTCATCATCATATTCTTCAATTAAAATCAGTAAGATTTAACTGTGTGTAGCTCTTTTTATATTTGTTTTCAGTGATACAAGTAAGGGGTAGTCTCCTCACTGTCTTGAAATGATTATGCATCATCTTTTGACTTTTATGTGGCCATGTCAACCCATCATTGAGTAATGATAAACGCTTGTGACATTAGTTGATCTACGCTTTAAAAAATAAATAATTGCTTGATTTAAATATCATGTTTACTTGGATGGTGAAGTTAAATCAAGTTTTAATTGGGGTAAACCAAAGCGAGAGAGCCATTTTCTTCATTCCTGAACAAATTAAACAGGCACCCTTTGCAGATATTTGTTGTAATATTTTTTTTTTTTTTTTTTTTGCATCCTGGCCACCATTAAGGCTTCACTTTAAGGGCTAATGTCCTACTTAACGTCAAGATGAAATAGAACGAGGCAATCAAATTGATTCATCTGGTTTCATCCAGAAAGTATGTGTGATGCTATGGCTGGTTATTGCTATGGAAACGAATCCTCAAACAAATCTAAGCTGCTGCTGCTGACCTGATAAAAAAGGACCACAAGGAGTACCACCAAGGGAAACAATGCAACACATCCACTGTGTAGAAAACACAGAGATGGATGCAACAAGCAGCCATCCCCTCTGCAAAAACACTCATATTTCACTGTGCTCCGGAGTACAATTCTGTCTAAAAGGATGACCACCAAGAGAGCAATTATTGTGAAAATGTAGTGCTCACAGGGAAATTACCAATATTTTCATGTTTTCAGAAGTCGGCTCCGCAGGAGGGAGTATGTCGGTGAGTAGAGAGGCCGCAATTTCACCTGAAGCACACGTCAAACACACTGTGTGTGGGAGGACTGCACCTCCAGCTGACCTTTTGGAAAGCTGTCACTTGCCGGCGAAGAAAACAGCGGGGAGACGCGGCGATGGCGAGAGTTTAAATCACTGGCCAAAGAGAGCGAATGCAACGGTCACTGTGAATTGCAGTCGCCTCATCTGTCCGCGCGCGCGTGTGCGCGTGTGTGTGGACGGGGATGTTCGATGAAAAAATGAAAAAATGAAAAAATAAAAATCGCCACAACAGCTCACTCCTCCAGCTCAGGGCCCGGCTTCATCGCAGCACAACGCACAATCCCATCCATCGCTCCAGTACACCTACAGACGTGCTTCGCCTCCCTCCCTCCCCCCGCTGCTTGTCACACAACGCACAAAAGCGAGGTGGGAACCAGAGCCCACATAAGAAGAGCAGGTGGGAGTACATTATCTGGAGTGAAAAACAATTCGTTCTGGCCATCTCCTGCTTGTGCACTGAAGTGATCTCCCCGAGTAGCAGCATATCAGCGGGCAGCAGCTATCGAGTGGGCGGTAGGCATTACACAACCTGGCTTCAGAACCTACACAGGCCACTCCACAAGGCCGGGCTCATTGAGCGAGAGAAATATCCACGGCGAGGCAGACTGTGCCAGATCATGTTTTGATTGAGACTGGGCGATAACAATACCCCCCGGTTTTATGATGGCACTCTCTGAGAGCTTACATCCTTCAGAGCATGCATTTATGCAAAGGAGGAGGTGGATGGAGCTTGCAATCTGTTCTGAACATCAATGCATGGGATTTTTTAACAAGCCGATATCTCCAGCACAGCGGCGACAATAAATGTTACGCCGTCTGATTTGGAGTTGGACATTGGAGAGCTCAACGAACTTCAAATCACTGTGTTGGTGTGAGCCACTGGTTGTTTCATTTTGAGAGGCGTGAAGAGGCAACACTTATTCCAGTATTTCAAACATTTGAGAAAAGACAGAAAATATATGTTTATTCGCATCTATCGTTTCCCAAAATCCTCCGATTTATCCTGCGTGCTCCTTAAATGGGTTTTCGACCATCAGGTCTAGAACCAATGGCGTAAACCATGGTGGGAATATAAATTTGAGCCCGATACTATTTGATATTTGAGAATGTCAACAAATCTGCAATAAGCTAATATCACCCCAGTCGATTTATCTATCTGGCTCTAATATCCACATTATTATACTTCGCATTGAAAAACTGTTGCGCAACAACCTAAAAGGAAACAGTTTAATGGCCTTGAAATGCTGCACAGAGCGAGCACCATGCTAATCAAGGTCTTAGAAAGACCTTTTTAAAGTGGACACAGGAAATTCCACAGCCAAGTTCTTAACATTTCTTCACTTAGAATGAATCACAATTTCATAAGAAATATCTCAAATGCAAACAGCTACTGCTAAAAAGCCTGAACCTGGAGCTCAAGTAAAACATGTTTCACAGTGTTTAAGTATGTTAGAGACTCCAACAGAGTCGAGCACCCGCACTGCAAACAGGTGTATGAACAGTGTAAAAGCTTGCTGTTGCCTGGTGATGTGGCTGTGGAGGAGAGAGAGGGGGGGAGGTCGATCGATGGGTGTGCGAAGGCCATGGGAGCAGCTTGTACTCGGTGGCCTAAGCCAGCTCAGTCGTCACACGCACCCCCACCCCCCCTCCCTCCACGAAAACCCCACCTGCCATCTGGCCCGACCAGGAAGTGACTATGTGAATGTGAGAAGCGGAGAGGGGGAAGAGAGAGAGAGACGATATTGTCATGGTGCTTTACATCGATGATAAATATTTACTTGCTAATTTGCTGACCATGTGTCACGTTGGAATTGCAGGTGTGCTGGAAGGAGGGAGGGAGGGGGGAGGGGGGAGGGGGAGAGAGAGAGATGGACAGAGGGAAAGAAGCCGTCTCTGAGCATGACACACAGAGGGATAAAACATGGCAGACAGAGGGAACAGGAGAGCAACAAAGAAATGTTTATAGAGAGCGGTGTGCGAGTTCGGGAGGACGCATGAGAGGGAAACACAGCAGGATCACGAGCACGCGCAGCAGAGAAATCCTTGTTGAAAAGGACTCGTGCGTGGGAGAGGGGTTGAGACAGGGGTGTTGAGTGGGAGGGAAAGAAGTGCTTCACTGCCGCGCTCGTGTACACAAGTACAAGTGCACACACACACACACACACACACACACACACACACACACACACACCTCCTCAGGATCCAGGGCTTGCGCACAGAACAGGAGCTGTCCTCCGTTGGTTTCTATGTAGCACAACAAAAGGAAGGAGGTTTGCTGGCCCGAGAACTATCGTTTGAACAGTTGTCGAATCTAAAAATCAACACACGTTAAGCCTTGTGACGGAGCTTCGAAGAATTCCAAAACGACAACCTCATCGCACCGGAAGGTCAGAGTGAAAGTTCTGTTTACACACAAGGAATCAGATTGTAATCAGGTTGAGGCAGAAGAAAAAAAACGCAACGCATGGTTACAAGTCGGATGAACGCCCTCGTTTACATCACACCGACCGACGTAGTTTGAATCCAGTACGAACACATTTGAAGCGTATTGAGATTAACGTCTTATGTAATAAACACTGTCACTTTAAGAGACGTCTCTATTTGCTCCGAGCCCCGGCCCAGTGAGAGGACAGGCTCTGAGAAAGATCACAGCGTGGCCTTATTGTGCCCATGTGTTTAAGTTTGATAAACAGCACACAGTTTCACTGTGGAAATGGACTTACTCAGTCGTGTTTACTTTAAACTGGAAGGTCAATACAATTTGGTTCAGTCAGAGTTAGAATTGAAGGCACATTCGTGTGCAGGTTTTTCCTGTCACCCATCTATACGTTGGGTCCACAGTGGTACTTTGTCATGCACATGAATCAATCAAAAATCTTTACTAAAGCCTGTTACGCTTATACACGGCAACAAAAAAAAAAAGAAATCTGAAATCTAGTTATGTTTAACAGGATTTCTCTTAATCCCTTGCTTGTGTGCCTGCAAATACGAAGACCGCGGCAGCAAATAAGGCTTTTGTCCACCGCGTTTGCATCTTTTTGTTAAGCTTCATTCTCTTTAAACAGCCAGACAAAATATTCTATTATTATAATGGCCTCAGTAAGCAGACGAGAGCCACACTTTTGTTCATAAAAGGCTGTGCATTCATGAATTTAAGTAAGTACGATGCCAGCCAAATATGAGCATAGGCCACTCTGGACTGCATTTTGAGAACAATCTCGTATTTGGACGTGATGATGGGTTGCCATAGATCCTTTGAGTAGGTCTGTGCCTCTGATTACAACAACATCAAAGACGCCTCATCAGAAAGTCTAATGGAGGAACAGGGCACTTGACCAGGAAGAAAGACAACAATGGACGCACTGGTTCTGTGCATATGCATCAGCGAGCCTCCTTCTACACCATGCTCTTTCAACGAGGCGGGCACGGATGAGTTGGACTTCAGCTGCAGGGCGCTTTTCAGACTGAATAAGAAAAATAAATAAATATTGTGGAAAAATTAGGAGCCACAAACGACAGAAAACATTCAAACTTTCGTGCTGTTTTTTTTTGCCACACCGAGTTAGTAATTCTAATAACTAATAAAAACAGAGAAGTAATCATGTTGTTATCTTTTTTTTCCAAAAAGGTGAGCAGGTGTTGTCAAAGTCAGCCGAGTATCTAAACAATCGGAACTGCGTTTTACTGTACGACGCAGTCAACTGTGTCACCAAGCTTGTTAGTTTTGGCAAATTGGATGAACCAAACCGTTTCCTAAAATAAAACACACGGCCATGGCTGGCCACATGGCCCACGTGTGGCCCCGGAGGCACAATGACTCACTTAATTAACTAAATGAAGTTTTCATATGACTTGAAGCACACAGTCCTCTCTTAAAATAACCCGGAGAGTGCGTTTCAAATCTAAAACACAAGTGTCTCGTCGGCATTAAAGCAAACAGCTCTGGCTGCACCAGTTATTTCAGGTTAACATATTGGGCAATTTTGAATGTGATTTGGAGTCATGTATTGTTGTCGTGGCAGACCTAATAATGACAGTCACAAAAACACGGCGACAAACAGGGAAGGAAACGGTGGGATAGTAGGGAGTCGGAAAATAATTTGCTTCTTCTGCCACGTCTGCGTGCAAACACTATTTTCATCTTTTAAAGTGGATCCTTTCTTAAGTCATAAAAAAAACAAGCACAAATGCAGGTCAAGTTGTTTTTTTTTTCTCCTTCGAGCTGCGAAGCGGTCCTGAAATTCGACGATTATTTTCATTATCCGTTAATTCAAATGTTCTGTCAAGCACAAGGTGACGTCTTCAAATGTCAAACTATAAAAGAGTATAAAACCAGCTCATATGCAGTTCGCCGTTACATAAGACCAAGAAAAAGCAGTGAATCCTCACAATGTGGAGGCTGGAACCAGTATACAATCAGTAATTTGACTCGAAATAATGAATCAAATTAATAATTGATGATCAAAATATACATTTTCTGTCGATGGTCTAATCGATTAAATATTTACACTCACGCCTGGACATAATGTGCTGAATCTGACCACTGACCTGTCACTGGGGCCTCGATGTCCAGCAGGTTCTTCTCCGCGCGCAAGATTGAGGCGCCCTCTGCGATGAGCCTCAGGGCCACCGATTCCTCCACGCGGCCTTCCTTGGTTAGGTGGGCTTTCAGCACGTCCACTTTGGGCTTCCCATCGCTGTCAAACACCTCTTTAGCCGTCAGCCGGTGACTGGGGGGGAACGGGACAGCTGCGAGGGTAAAGAAAAAAGAAAAAAAAAGCATCACTACAGCTGCTTTCGTAACATATTTACCGTGCTTTAATATATTTTTCATTGACGAAAGGCTTATGAGGATATGCAGTTAATTCCACATCACCGAGCAAAAGGCATTTGAGCTGTTTGATTAGCAGGTTCTTTGTACCTTCCAGGGGATCTAGTCCCTACAGGAGAGGGAGTCAGTGTTCACTCCCATGCTTCCAGCCCACCCTCTGAGACAATTTACCAGATCGCTGCTATGATCTGTGAGCCATTCAATTTCCAATATTTAGAACGGACCGACACAGTTTGTAGTTTGCTTGGCAATATTCACAGCAGAAGAAATGACACTTTAAAAACAAAGCGCACGGTAAAAAAAAAAAGCCTTTCGTGCGAGTATTGTAGTGCAGCGTTTCATATGTAACCATTTCTATATTTAAAGCATGCTCAGTTGTATGTGTATGATTGGAAGAGAGACATAATCTTCGGGCTGACGTGCATTTACTTATTTGTCAGTCACAAATTATTTAAAAGAGTAACGTTATGCTTATTTATGAGTCTTGAAAGCATCAGGAAAATTAGACTAACCAAATCCACAACAAATCTCTGTTACTGTCAATGCAAAGGCAAGACGAATAGGATTTTCAAAATATAACAACAATGTCTAGATGTCTGTATCTCTGCAGAGGAACTGTCCTCTGTCTGCATTTTCTCCTTTCTTTCCATTTTGCTGCCTTTCCAGCTGTCAATCCTCGGCCTTCTGGTATCGGCCAATGCAGAGAACCGAATGGGATATCAGAGTTTAATTAATAAGCTATATGCCTCACACACACACACACACACACACACACACACACACACACACACACACACACACACACACACACACACAAAACCCAGTATGTAATGTATATAGTAATAAACATGGTTGAATTTAATAGATTAGCCCCAAAGTCCCCGATACTCGATCCAACTATGCGAGTCAGTATCGGCCCGATATCATTATCGGTATCGGAGCATCCCTATTGGCTCGAGCGATGAGCCTGCCTTTAATTAGTGGCTCATAAAGGATAGCTTTTCACACCATTTCAATGTGCTCTAGCCATTTTGTATTTAACAGACGTATTCAAAAGCCTAAATCCTGTTTGCATTTACTTTAATTCAAAAGTGAACCTTGCAATCTAATCACAGCACTAAAAAAATAAAAAATACACGAAGCACACTTTCTATGCAAATAGCCCAATGAGTCTTTTGACAGACTTTGAATGGAAAGCGTGGTCTTTTAACAAAAGAACAGAAAACCCCACAATTCCTTAAAATGGACCTCATGTCAGTGCCATTTCAGTAGCTGACTTCAATAACAGGTAAAAAGGAACTTACGGTCTCTTTAATGAAACCATTATGTAAAACGTACTTTAAGCGGCCTCCGCCAACACAAAAGCCCAGTCTGTTAATATTTCCTTTATTACAACCCCCCGATGATGAGCATATTACTTACTGACAGGTACAAAAAGGGCAAAATGAAAGACCGCATCCTGTGGACTTTCAAACTCAGCAGCGAAAAAAATAAGACTTGCTCTTAATTAACGTCCACTTGCCGACTTTGCACATAGCATACGGGCGTGACGAATGCACTAAGCCAGTGGCAAATACTGGGGAGTTGGTGGTTGTGTGTGTGTGTGTGTGTGTGTGTGTGTGTGTGTGTGAGAGTGAGTTTCTGTGTCAACATCCATCCTTCCCAAAAGGTGACATCAGTGGTAATCAGACCTGCATTTTATCTGTGTCACTCTGTGCTTAGCGACAGACCATACTTGGGATCTCAACTGCAGTATTTAAAGTTGACTAACAGGTGTATGTTGAAATTGCATATTTACAGGACTTGTATACTTGTACTGTGAATATTTTCAGTATTACTATGCAATAAACAGTCTAAATCACCGAGGTAAAAGAGAAAGGCTATCTCACTGATGATCACTTCTACATTTCTCTGCAGATATAAAACTGGAGCAACTCTAACATTGCCTAAAGCCAACAAATGAAGTGAAAATCTATTTCAGAAATCTGAGCTTCTACATTAAGAAGGTGGGATGCTATTTTTCTTCTTTCCAGTAACCACCATCTGCATACTTAAGACCAACATGTTCTAAATAGGCTCTAAACACAAACATTTTTTAGAGCCAAATAAATACTCAATGTGCTTGAAACTATCTTTTCAAAACAATATCAGCCCAATGTCTCCAGTAGTTATCTAGAGCATTTAGAAATAGAGAGATAGAATTACCCAAAAACCCCATGTTGGCCTCCACTGAGCACCAGCTGTGCAATTCTAGTCCGAGGCCAGGGCCTTGGGGCTTTTGACTTAAAAGACACCACGAGATCGGTCCCCGAGATGTTGGGGACATACAGCGTGAACATTCGTGTGAACTGTATTGGACCTGTTTGGAGGTATTTTCTTTCCTGAAGAGAATGGCATGACAAGTAAGGTCAAAAATCTGCAACGTTAATGTGGCACAAACATCCCTTGGATGATTAGAGGCTCTAGCATGAACGGGATAACTGTCAGATAGGAGCAGAGGGAACGGACGTTACAGTATTTTCCTGAGCCCACATTGTTAGCTAATTAAGAAGTACTGCAGTGACAGGTAAACTCCCGAGGCAGGTTTCCGCAACCACTCTGTTCTTGAATCTGAACATTATGAGATGAAACCAAGTTATTTTCAACTCTCTCTGCAATCCCCCCCAAAATAAAAAAAACATATTGAGACTGAATGGAGAGGTAGCTGGTAACCACATTGAGTTTTATAAGGAAGATGCATGGGAACGCCACATATCCAATGGCTGCAGCGGTTATTTGATTTGGTTTCCGTAAAAAGAAACAATCACCATCACTCAAAAGCGTTACTGAAATATCTCCACGGCTATACTGGAAATGCACATCCGTATAGGTGATGCGACACAATGCCAGCCTTTCAGTTTAGCCGCCTGTACCGTCGGCGTAGCCGTGGATGTTGACCACACCTGCCCCCGCTGGACTGAAGTGACAAAACATAACACGTCCTGCGAATTCAAACACTAAAGAATAACATTATTCTTTAATAGAAATAACCCGCGTCAAAGCTGTGGTTGTTGGCGCACTGGCGTCCTTTCGACACATCACCCTTCCATTTCCCACCCCCGTGACAATGGAAACACTGTGAACTTTCCCCCTGTGGAATTTCTAACAGCCCTCTTATTACAAGGAGCGATACCACTGCCAAAGCATTACATGACACATTGAAATGCTCCAAAGTAAAAAGGCGTTACCCCCATGACCAAAAATCAAAAGCACTGAGCTAAAGAGGCACTATGTGGATTAACAAAACCATTCAAGCAAGGCAAAAAAAAATAATCAAACTGAAAATAAATGGTTGTCGAAGATGGCTTTAAATTATGAGCCAAAAACTTCTCATCGCAGTCATTAACCATTCAAATATGAGCTAATGACGCGTCAAAACAGAAACAAATGGTCTCTCCCAAACAACAGTATCAGAACATCCCCACATAGCAATTGTTGCATTTATCTTGTCAGACAGAGCTTTATAGCTGAGAGAGCATAAACTGACTGAAGTCGGTATGAAGTACTGGAGTATGACTCAAAAACGGTCTCCATTAGCCGGTCCCTTTAGCCTTCATTAATTTTGCCATTTCCCTGTTCCTTTCTGTTATGTAATGGGGAAAATTGCACTGCAGCCTCCAATCTCGAAAAAAAAGAGAGCGAAAGTGACGAGAGAGTGAGTGAGCGAGGGTCAGCGAGGATGAAAAAAAAACATCTGCAGTCTGATTTAACTTTCCCTGGTAATTTGTCTCAGATTAGCATTGTAATTTGCCAAGATACAAATTAAAGCCATCCATCAGCCATTACGTCTAAAGACTACTAGACCACTAAACCTCTGAATGTCTTGAGGGTGTGCGAAACAAACTTGAAAGTGTATCTCATAAAAGTATACCATCTTGTGTTGGTCAGCAAGGTTTACAGCAACATCTAATGAGTTCCTCTTCCAGTGGATTAGGGCCGAGGGTGAGGTCCTGAACTAACAAAAGCTTCAGATCATCAACCGCGGCAGTCACCTTGTCCATGCAACATTCGTGAGTAGAATAATTATCCCCGAGCATAGCAGACATTCGGGTGTGATTCTTGAGCAATCTGAATCACATCGAGACTGCTGTGAAGCAGTGGGGAGACGCCAGCTTGAAATGTTCAGGTTGGTGTAGTTCAGAGCTAATGCGATCCCTCAGAGGAATGAAACAGCGGGAGGTGAGCAGTCATATGGTGCTGGACAGATCAGCTTAATTGGAGAAAGTGAGACAGACTGTTGCAGAGCTCACCAAGCAGCGCCTGGCTTCATTTAGTGAAGAACATGGAGTGCAACCGTGATTGCCTGAACTGGCAGCCCAGATGTCTACAATATCTGTATATCATCCTCCTTCTGGGCTTTGTCAGCCGTCTGAAAGGTGTGTGTGTGTGTGTGTGTGTGTGTGTGTGTGTGTGTGTGTGTGTGTGTGTGTGTGTGTGTGTGTGTGTTACGAGTACAAAATAAACTGTACAGAACATGACAGGACAGTCTCATTCAGTGATTTTCAGGAGATTTCAGGAGAACTACTGAGCAAGAAATGGCTTCCAAACAACACAACATGCCCGTACTTTGTGCTAATATAGCATCCAAAATCGTTTAAGAAGTGCTTTCATTGATATAATACAGCACCTCTCGCACAGTATGGTCTGTCGATCAATATCTAACTAGTGCCACTACCGGCAGCCGTAGTGCCAGTTTATTTTCATCGACTGCACAGCAATACCTATAGCAAACATTGACTGTGCCCCAGACGGCCATGAAGAGCAAGCTATCCGCCGCTGTATTAAGTCAGCATTGCCCAAGCTGTGTTGGGATTGTGGCCAATGAGTGGGCATTGATCAAATTCCTTAAAAGAGTAAAATAAAAAATAAGACGTACAGATAGAGCAGAATGCTTGGCGAGAACACTAACAAACTTATGATACAGACTTACAATTCCAGGGCTAGAAACCTAAATGCTGCGATGTACAGCATCTTTCCATCAAATGCCGAATTGACCCCCCCAACCCCCAAGTAATTGCTGACGGTGCGGGATGCAGTGGGAGCCCTCGCGGAGCGTGGGCGAGACCCGGGTTGTCAGTGCCCACGTCAAACCAGCCGCCCCCTTCCACCAGACAAGCAACCACACCAGCAATTTTCCTCCCCTAAGACTCAGCATGACCAGTGGAAATCTCAGCAGGACCAACAGGGAGCTGAGGCAGAACAAAGACTCCAGAACTATGTGCGAGTGCAACAAAGGTCAGTTCATACAAAGCATAGAATACCAGAAGTAATTTGACTGCATGAACAAATGTTATTATGCAAAAGGCAGTGCAGTGTCTGATCTAAATCGTGATACTGATCTATAACCTAACTTCCTTACTTGCACAAAGTCACCATTCACCTGATCCACTTGCCTTTTCGAACGATGGCGCGGTGCTCTTCATCCTCAGGCGAGATCTCCATGTAATAAATCAAGTGGAAACTCACTCTCAGATCAAGTGGTACGTAAAGACCTGTGCCAGGTAAGACGGATCCTGCCACAACGGGCCCCATGGCACAGACGCGTCAAAGGCCCCCCGCAATTCACACATGACACCCGCAGGGAAAGAGTCACAAAGCAACGACGAAACCACATGGGCGTGTTGTTTGTGCTCGTTCTGTGTCTCCATGTGGTCGCTCTGCGCCTCCATGTGGTCATGTAGCATCTCTTTGAGAGGTTTTGTGTCCCTTTGTAGTCATTCTGTGACTCTTTGTGGTCGTTTTGTGTCTCTCTCTGGGATGTTTTGCAGGTGAAGACTCAGGGCCCCTGAGCCTATGTCTGGTAGGCCCTTTCAGTATTCCACCCATAGGTTAGACAGCACTACCACAGGGTAGTAAGGCATGCAGCAGTATTATATTGTTTGCAATAGGCAACATACCCAGCAGCTCATGGATAAATGGGAGATTATGCTTTAGAATAAGAGTATAATGGAGCTGCACTACATGCATGAGATATGAATCTGCTATTGACAGAGCAGAAATGAAAAAATAAATAAATCACAGATTTCAGACTTTTTTTCCAGTTGGAAGCCTTTTAGTGATGAAGCCTTTAACGCCTTTAAGGACGACTGCCAAGTGCTGAATGGGGCACCGAGAGTGTGCGAGTCACTCTCCACCCATAGCCGGGGTTTGTTCATTAAATTACACAACCATTCAATTAGAGCGAGATATGTTTCGGAGTCCAGGATGCAAAGAATGCGCGAGCTTCTGTAGGCGGTAGGAAACAAAAAAGGACATACTGTACATCAGGAAGCACCTCAACTTCAAATGTCATCTGGCAGCAGTTGCACTGCTTCATTATTACACCACCACAGAGTCCATTCAGAAGCTGATTATCTGACATGCATAATGCAAAAGATAGGGATATCATTGCTGACGACAAAGACCTGCAGTAGCTGAACCATAGAACGCATTATATTCACAAGGTGATAAATTATTTGCAACATGGTGTACCTCACAAACCGGATCGACCAGCGCGATGTCTATATGTCAGGTCTGAAATTGGAACCTCAGTTTTTATATAACTCCGACCTCCCTCTCCAGCCCATCTAGAACGCACGGCCAATCAATAATTCATAAGTCCATCGAATGAATGCATTCCTTCAATGCAATTAACACAGTATGAATTCCAGTTGCAGAATGACACCCACAGTCCACAGTAGAAATGGTGGAGCAAATAAATCATGAAGCAGAAGCGACTGGTAGGTTAATCCAACAAAAACAACCGGCTTCGACTAGTCTACTGTGAATAAAACCGCTTCGAGTTAGCACAGACGACATCATTCTCCACATTTAGTAGGATTCAGAAAAGCAATATTGTGTGCCCTAATGGATGGAAAAATAATTCCACTATAAGACGACAATGAAATTTGGTATTTCAGGTACCGCTTTAATGTTTATCCTAAACTGGGTGAGCAGTTGTCGGCCTGGACTGGATTCCATCAGCGCGCTGATGCAGCAGAGCTGAATCCAAACACCTAGTGTTCCCAATGTGACTCAGTCCAGCAAAGATATATTATGTTCTCTGAAGATGCATTCAAATAGAAGTCAACCTATAAAACATATAAGCCTCCCATCTGGCCACCGATGACAGTCCAGAGATTTAAAAAAAGGCCCGCGGGAATTAGGGATAACGGAGAAAAAGGTCACCTATAAAATTGGCGCAAACCTCTTTACCATGCATTAGCAGGGATAGAAGCCGGCCCTGAACGAAACGCTTAACGGAGCGCAGCTTTGAAGCTCAGTGCTTTTGAGTCCGCCGAATATATCTGTGCAGTGCGGGATTGGAGTTGTTACCTCTGTGGTTGAGGCGGGAAGGAGAGCCGAGCCAGTGGCACTCATCCTCCCAAGGACAGACAGACAGAAAGAGAGACAGAAAGAGAAAAAGGGAAAAAAAAAAGGCAGGGAAAAGAACCCCATGGCTGTCTCAGAGGAAATCAAAATGCAAAAAGGGACTGAGCAGAACAGTCAACAAAGACTGAGGGGGCTTGTATCAGAGATGTAATGCTACTGAGACCAGCAGGTATTAATCATTTGTGCACACAAATTATCAATCATTCCCTCGAATCAATAATTTAATCTTGCACTATTTCATTTGCCTCCTGCAATTATTAATTCATGCCCTAAAATTACAAAATTGAGCCTTCAAATTACTCAATTTATTCCCTTAAATTCAACACTCTACTTCTAGGACCGTGGAGCGGCGCTGGATGGTGTTTCAGCACTGCATGCTGGTCAGCTTTGGTTACACGGAGGTAGATAAATACTTAAACAACCTAAATAGGCCAATTGGGTTAAATAGTATTATTCTGATTTTGGACACGTTTTCAGGTTTTTTGGTACAACAGAGTGACATTCATCACGCCACCATTTATTCCGCGGAATAACACATCGTTTCCGATCTGTAAATTCATGTTTGCGAATCTCGATTTGAAGCTACTTATACGTGCGTGCAAATTATCGAAATTTTACTGCCGACAAAAAAAAAAAAAAGAAATTCTAAATGATATTTAATATATTTTCTATTCACATTACCCCCAAATTATTTGGCAAATAAGAAAAACTACAAATATTTGTTTGTCCAGGCATGTACACATTGCAAGCTTTGTAAACATATATTACATTTATCTCACTGCTTATTTTCCCGACTTTAGGCCATGCCCTGTGGTCAGTACAACTAATTGCAGCTCTAAAGACCATGGCTTTCATTTAACGCTACCGGTGGACTATTACTGTACTTGAAAGAGTTGCTGACCATCATCTGTTGCAGCGGTGAAAGCTTTTACATCGCATCAACAAACAGGAGAGATATTAGATACAAGTGAGTAAAAAGGGTTGCCAGGGAAACAGCGCTGTAGAGTCTCAGTCTTAATCTTTCATCCATCAAAATATTGGCTTAAAAAACGAACCGCCGGCAACATGTTAGATTCTGCACCAACGTGATCCGAGGCTGGAAATCTGAGTAGGAGCCTTATCAGAAATATTCCACTGTTACATGCTTAAGAGATTAGATATTAGCAGAATGCGGTGAACACAAACAAAAAGGAGCGCAACGGTGCATTTGACACCACATCTGTCCGCTGCAAATAACATGTCCGTCTCCACAGTGGTAGCCATCACTGACAGTTAACAACGGAGCCTCATAATTAAGATGGACAGGTTGTGCGCGAAACAAACCAACAATACAGCAAAGACCAGCGTCCATCCTGCCAGGGCTGTCGGGGTTATCAAAGACCATCAAGCTCTGACAGAAAATAGCCCCTAGCAGGGTTTTTAAGAGACCGGTGCGACAGCAATGTGAGAGTGAGTGACAAGCAAACGTTAATCCCGCTGCTGGCTCAACAGATTTTAGACGAGAGATGTAGAAAGCGTTAGCAGCAGCAGGTGATCAAAATGCACCGCTGCTCAGACAGCACTCTGACTAAGTCCCTGATTAATTAGTGAGGTTAGGGCTGAAGCGTGGGAGGCAGGCGTGGGTGAACGAAGAGATGGATAAATGTATGGAGGGATGGATGGATGGGAGTAGGCGTCGAACGCTGTGGAGGGGGCCAGCGGGGGCGGATGGGTCTTTTCTAAGGGATGTCCCTGCACTGTTTTTTCTGGGGGTTGTGGGGCACGTGGCTATAGCCATCAATGTAGCAGCCGATCAATGACACAGTGAAAGGTCGGCAGGGACCTGGATCACGGGCTGGCAAACGACTACAGGGATTTGGAGCTGGAGTGGGGGTGGTGCATGAGTCAGGGAGAGGGAAAAGATCGGTCAGTGAAATAATAATAAAAATGCTTCAGGGGTCAGGATGAAAACATAAAAAGAAAAAAAGTGTGCTGGGGGAAAGGGCACCCATCAATCTCTCAAAAAGTGATCCACCCTCTTACTCACAGTCCACTGATGGGATGTTCCAACCGATTTATTATTTACACACAACTAATAGTCTCCAGCAAACTGTTAGCCATCAACACCAGTAAGGACCTATCATCTATTCTCTAAACAAAAAAAGGGTGCGGTATTAAAAAGGTACAACAGCTTTTACACTTCTCGGATGGAATCTGTAGGGTCTACTTTTCAACCGACCGAGGCCCTCGGCAACATGGGTGGCTTTTGTTTTTATTCAGCGATGTAAGATTCAACTGGTAAGCATGGCAAAATGTAGGAAAACTTTGGAAATATTGGATCATTTTATCATATTGCCTCAGTGATTCTTTCTGTCTCAGTGCTTTTTAAATTTACATAATCAAAAGCCATGTTCAGATATGTGTTGATGTTGATACTTGCCTTCTTACCTTACATTCAAATTAATTTTAGTTGCACAAATGTCATATTTGAGGGAAAAGAGAGTACTGGTATCAGGTATTTTTCAGATAACCTGAGTTGAGGTATCGGCATTGATGTTGGGAGAGAAAGTTGGATTAATGTATCCTTAAAAACTATTAAGCTGCAACATGCATTGAAACAAAACTCTAGTTCAGGATGACGAACTACGCTAATAAATCCGAGAACTATGAAGACTTTGGCAAATTCAAATGATTGCAAATAGGAAATAAAAGTGCAAGGGATCAATATCAAGTGGGATTGGTTAGACTGAACATGGTTAAAGTGAATTATTGCAGGCCACTAGAACTTTGGTCAGAGCTGTGAAAAAAGAAAAAAGAAGCTCAATCTCAATGTAAAACACGGCAGATTTGCAGGTTTGCCGAGACGTTAACACTCTCTGGCATTTCCTCTGAAAGCCACTCTGACAGGCCCTGAAGAAGACATTCCCTGCTAGCTTTGCCGTGCTGAGTCCTGCTCTCCACCCACCCACTCCCCCCACCCCCACCCACCCCCTTCCCTCCACTTCCTCCACAATGCCGTGACACAGGATTAGCTTTCATTAGAGAAGGCGCTGTAATCAGCTTTGGAGCATAGCAGAGACGGAACAATGGAGGAGGCTGAAAGGATCTGGAAGACGGGGTGCTTTGGGTGCATGCTCGGCTGTGTGCAAGCCATTCCCACAAATGGAACCTGTGGCACATAACAGCCAGACAGTTTCCCAGCCACACTTATCTGCATATTCCCCGGTGTTATGTACTACACTTAAAAAGACTGCCATCATGACAAACACGACCTGAATGCAACATGCGAATGGCTTCGCTTGTCATTGCAGGGCCCCCGACACAACAAGCAGACAGTCGGCTATAAGCCAGACAATAGTTTTTGCAGTCACACTGTGTTAGCGTGATTATTATTTTATGGCAGACATTGAGAGTGAAAGATAGATGACTGTCTGTTCAGACCAGTGATTTCACCCATTTAGTCTGGTTCATCCTTAATTTGCTACCGTTCAAGCAAGACCATGAGCGAACACCGACGCAAAGCAAAGCAATGTGCAGAACTCATGCTCACTGGGTCAAATGGCTGTCGGCTTTAGTTTCTGTCCCGTTGAATTGCACAAAGTGAGATCAAGAATTGTCCTCTGCCAACGAATCACAACTCTAAATCGCCATTCACAGATCAAACGAAAGTCAATCCGGCTTCCCGTAAGGTCTGTGCTATCATGCATCTGGTCTTGGTCTCAAATGATGGCAGGTTTCTGTGCAGGGATTTCGAGGCTACAAGCTTTTCTTCAGATGGTAAACAGAAAGGTCAGGCAGCCAAGGAGGGATTGGTGGGCGTGTTTGTAATTCCAGTCTGGACTAAAAAACCTGCACCCTACACGTGTACAGAACCACCTTTGTGCGAGTCCTTCGCCGCTCTCCATCAGGCTGTCAACTGGCGCCTGTATTGGGAAGGACTGACGACACGGGTCCATCGAGAACATGTGTCCCCCACTGACCCTGGAGAGCTTCTGCAGAGCGCGGGCGGCCACTTTACAAAGGGCCCTGGTCGGTTGCTTGTTCCAGGAGTGTGTGGTGACATGCAGACGAGTGGCTGGACGCGACACAGATCCGCTGTGTGCATCTCAGCTAGGCTTGTAGTGCTTATCCAAAAGAAAACGGAATATTTTACTTCAAACGTAGCTTCACCGCTACATTAAACATCTGAAACTCAATATCATAATGATACCGTGACAGAGAAGTAAAATATATATTGCAGTATGCTACCACATTTAAACTGGACAGTTTTGGAGCAACTTTTGCATAAGTGCTTTAAATGTTGGTTGATCATGAACTTGTCAGCACAGTAAGTGAATTAGTTCAACATTTTGCACCTGGGATTCGTGCTTAAATGTTGCTAGTGATTTTATTTTTATTTTTTTATCCTTTTCACTGCCTGCTACAGTCAACTGTCAAGAGCCATATTGTAGCTCCTGCTTTTCCAACCCCTTTTAAATATTTCAATCCACACATGTAAACCCTCTGGAGAGAACACTGAAAAGGAATTTCAGCTGGCAGAACACGTTTGCCGCAAGCATCAAGACACATCACATCTCATTCGTGGAGTATAAAAAAGAAAACTCAACGATGGCATACACACACACGACGCCTTGAACATTTCGTATATCTGGCCGACACCTGTGGGAGGTCAAGCACTGACCCAAGTCGTACAGCCACATCTCAACTCGCAAATAAGAAATCTAGACCGACGATAACGACATGGATCATGACACAATCGGATTCAACCCTACGTTATCCAATACAACAATATGGCATGCAAATGAATGGCTAAAAAAAAAAAAAATTTGACTACGTTGCAGAAACTCCAACTGACTTCAGTGTTTTCTGCACTCATTCGCAGCTTGCCTCTGAGATAATATGCCTCAACAGGCGCGATCGCACCTCCCAAGGAGGGCTCGTTGGCAGCCGAGATGTTGGCATTTCCAGAATGCAATTACTAGACGCATACAGAGGGGATGAGGCCAGTCTATATTTGCACCCACACTTGGTAAACGGAGCATACGAGACTTGAGGCCGACCCAAATAAAAAAAACACAGCCTGAACTGTAGATAACGTTCCTCATCATTAATTAACTCACCTTCCGGTACTCCTCTCAGCTTGGGAGGTTACCTGCTCGACTTGAAAGTGAATACCTCCCTGCCCCTATCGCAATGATCTGAGAACTGGGGCAAACCCTCCCGACCGTACGAGAATAGCCCCCGTCACGTATGTGAAACGGCATTCCTCCACGATGTGTCCAAGGGGACGAGGGAGGGTCAGAAATGGCGAGCATGAATCTAATAAATGAACATAAATAAAGCGAAAATACCGCATTTGAAACTGCACTCAGGGAATCGGGATTCGAGCATAATAATAAGACACATCTAATATTGTAACGAGCCATCTTTGTGGCTTAAAATGTTTGTGTCCAAGAGATCCACGGTTGAGTTTTCATATTCTGGCAGACCGACTGTGGTTTTGCTGATGAACAGGTGGTGAGGCAATGGGATGGCGCAGCCAGCCACCTCCTCCCACCTCTTGCCAAGACAACAAGGCCCCTAAGAGCCCCCTTCCTCCCCCCATCCCCCCCAAGCCCACGCCCACCTCTCAAGCCCATCTCTGAATCTAGGCCATGACTGTGCGGGTGTGGTGGGTTCTCCTGCCAGCAGGGGCACCTGACTGCCAAGAAAGAAAATAAAAAAAACAATATAAAGGGAGGGAAACAAAGGATTACTTCCCTATAAGACCAAAGGAATTCTGAGTCAGCAAAAAGGGATATAACTCCCCCCCCTCCTCCACACACACACACACACACACACACACACACACACACACACACACACACACACACACACACACACACACACACACACACACACCTTGTCTCGTCATTCCCAGCCCCCTGGAGGAGCTCTATATATGAGGAGAAGCTGTGACGGAGCCCCTGAAGTAGCCGCTATTATGCAACCCTTCTGGGCTTAAAGTGACTGTAAAGTAAATCATCCTTCTCTGCTGCCAGTCTGACCTCTATACTGCAGGGAAAGCACTTTCAAAATTCACTAGCGGAGTATTACGCTGAAGGCACCATCTGTGCAGGCTTTACTGGGAGCCGCGAGATTAAAAGGCAGTTAAAGCATCACATTCAAAAGCCATCTCTGCAGTCAGCGTCCAAGCAAAGACGAGATGTGCAAGTGAGGGCCGGGGCCTCTATAAAACTCTAGGTGCTGCCGGGTAGCGCGGGTCAAGCAGCAGTGGGCTGCCGAGGTCAGGCCCCCACGATCCCTTCAGGGGAAACGGGGCCAGCTGCGAGGGTCATGTGTCCTTGAGGATCTAGTCAGCGAGTAAGTTCAGGACTCGGGAAGGGACACTTGACAGCTTGACTGCCTGAAGGGAGTCTCGACTCCCAGACTCCTCTCTGCTGTGGTCAAAGGCCTGCTGCTTTGCCTTCGCTGTATATCTTATTACATTTACAGACCAGATACTGTAGCTGAGCTTATTTTCTTTTTTCAATTTGTATTCACTTCTTCCTACTTGGTATGTTCCTCTGCAGAGCGAAGTAAACTAAGTTTGGGATCGCCTGCCACAAAAGCTTGATTCGTTACAGTCGGATGGCTGAGAGGACGACTCAATATTTGTGAATTGTCTTTCATGCTTTTAGGTTGAAGAAAGTTTTCTTATTCAAATATATGTTATTTTGTATAATGTAGTGTTTGCAAAAAAAACATGTTTTGTACATGGAAAGCAAAATGCCGGACAAAAAGGTTCAACCAGACGGATAATTGAAAGGCAAAAAGAGACAGAGATCCTACTGAGCAACAGTTGAATAGAAACAGAAGGAATCGCCAGTCATTGGTAAAATAATCTGTTCCTGTTTCAGTGTCAAGTGCATAATAAAGCCTGTAACAAGCTGGAATGTTTACAGGTGTGTTGATTAAGCAAAGCTATTCATAACACACAACAGAAATTCTGTCTTGCACTGTGTCCGTTTACACAGGTGAAATTAAGTAGAGTTATGATATTTATATAAATCAATGAATCAAATGGTTGTACCACATGTGCTATATCAGTATTTGCTTAACCATGCCATGCTACTTCCAGTTATTTCTAGTTGCATTGCAATTAGTATTGCCGATACCATTACTGCTTTATTATCATTATTAGTCTACTATAGCCACTGTTGCTGTTATTTTTAGTAGTTGTAACTTTTTCATCATGACTACTACTCTCATTGTATGAATCATTTCTGTGAATATGCATTGAATGTGTTATAACTCTGTTATGTTGTTCATTCTATACACATGACATCTATTGTACTTCTGTCCATCCTGACAGAGGGATCCTCCTCTGTTGCTCTCCCGAAGGTTTCTTCCCTTTTTCTCCCCATTAAAAAGGTTTTATTTTGGGGGGAGTTTTTCCTGTACTGATGTGAAGGTCAAAGGTCAGAGGATGTCGTATGTGTACAGATTGTAAAGCCCTCTGAGGCAAATTTTTTATTTTTGTTATTTTTTGGCTATACAAAATAAATTGAACTCTAGGATGAACCTCAGATGAACCTTTAATATGCAGGGATTCACATTATTATCACTACCACAGACTATCCCCTGGAACAACAACTATCCCTGGCGTTTGCTGTTTTTAACCACTTTCTTCACTAAATACAGACAGAGACACAAAAGCATATGCTGCCATACATCGTGGCAGTTAGCGGATTCTAAGAACACACACACACTATATTCACTTTCATCAGAAGCATCATGAAGACATCCCGTGCAGGGCTGCAGGTTGGTACTGCTCGAGTGCATCGCTCTGTACTACACACCATCTGTTGGACTGAAAAGAAGTCCCTGCCCTCTTAACTGCTGTCTAGAAAACAGACAGCACTCAACAACTGTTTAATGCAGCTTTCAACTACTGACTGCCAATGTTATTCTCGTGAAGTGTTTGCGATTGAGTAAAAAACAACCAAAAAGAAAAACATGAATTTGGGCTGATTGACGGGGAATGCCAAATCGATTTCACTCTTGCCAATTGCTGACGAAGAGCTGGCCTAAAAAATCAAAAAAAGAAATCACTTGGAGATACACTATCTGCCGGCTGACCGGCAGATTTGCACCTCGATTTGGCCGTCCCCAAAGGCTCGCCGCATTCCTCCAGGGGGATCGGATTACGTTCTATACAGGGAGACGGGCCTGAAGCATTCTGGGTGTTTTGGTTTTACAACATGGGTCTGGCACAGTTGAGCAGCAGCGCGAGCAAGCAAGTGTGCAAAAAAAGAAAAAAGGAACGAAAAGAAACGCCGAATGAATGGCAAGACGGCGGCCTAGAGAGGAAGCATTGTAGTGGTGGTTGAAGGCGGGGATGGCATAACCGCAGCGAAAAACTAAATGGAGGAAAAAAGACAAGATATATACGCGGTTGGAGGGTAGCCGGGATACATGACAGGGAGACAGGAAACAGTTGAGCCTGTGAAAAAGAAATAATAATCTGCCGCCGTACAGTATGTCTCACATTTTTACAGGACAGGAAAAAGAAAAAAAAGAAGAAGACAGTGCTGACTAAGTAACTGCCGGGGCCCCGGTAGAAAAGCTGTCAAAGACGTTGTACTCTTTAGTCTTCTTGAGACTGTGTGTCACTGACATACCCGTACTTGTGCTCACAGCAGTGACTGTGCGCCAGTGAGCTTGTGTGTCACGCCTCAACCTCGCCAGTTTCTGTGGGGGCTGGGCCACTATTAAAGACTTGCATGATATGGCGAAGCAACAAACAAGCTGCCAAATAAAAAAAATTAAAAAAAGAATACAGTTAGCAAGTGTGTGTGTGTGTGTCCATTACTGAGGGTGTGACAATGACATTAATTACCAACAATAGGCCCACATCTTGGGGCTCGGGAGTTAACGCAGAGTCAAGATTAGCTTGTTGAAACAACATGTCTCCCACGGTTCCATGATTCAGTTTTCACAAGCTTCTCACAAGCGAAAAGTAAAAATCCGTGGAACAGGAGGCTCCGACTAAGTTCCTGGAGTTCGACATTCTTCAGAGTCATCGGCACACATGTGAAAACACACGGGGTGCGTGTATGGACATGAACGACAGTGACAGCTTACTAGTGCATCATGGCCCGCGGTGGAACGGGAACTCTCTGCGTGAAGTCAATAAAGCAAAAAAATGCTGCAGCTCATAAGCGGCAGGCCCACTTGACGCGCAAAAAAAAAGAAGATACGAGTGCGAGTCCCTCCCTCCAACCCCTAATGGTCCGATGGGGAGCGGGACGGCATTAAGGCTCAAATGATTGGTCATTGTAATGCATGGCTCCCCGGCGCGGTTTGGACAGGCACAAAATCAATGGGAGCCCTGGGACACACTAACCTCTCTGCAATCTGGCTAACAGGGGCCCACTGTGAGCTCGGACTGATGAGATATCAGTTTGCACCATCACCGTGCTCGCCCTCAGGCCCGGCAACTGTGTGTGCGTGTGTGCGTGTGTGTGTGTGTGTGTGTGTGTTTGGGTGGGGGGGACTCCGCAACTCCGAGTCAGCTGGGACCGTCTGCGACCGTCCGTTTGTTGCCGAGATACGGTCCGTCGAGGACAAACCAATGTAAATTAAATCTAACTTTAACCAAGATAAATTTACCCTGCAATTACTCGCAGACTATTCCCAGAAGAAGAGGGATTGCTGAGGGCCAACTGCCAGTAATGAAATGTCACCTGGTGGTCCTTTTTGAAACTGACCCTTGGGCCTGATTCAACAGACAGAACAGCAAGGGGCATGGTAACAAATATATGCCACCGCCACATAAGTCCACCCGTCACGACTCTGGCTCGGGGGTCAGCCTCTGCAGAGAGAGAGTGGAGTGAGTGGGCCGGGCAGCGGTCCTTCTCTCCTCTCCTCTCCTCTCCTCTCCTCTCCTCTCCTCTCCTCTCCTCTCCTCTCCTCTCCGGGCAGTAGTGACTGCGAGGCCTGCCGTCATCAAGACTGGGCCAAAGTGACACCCTCGTAAATTCATGCTAAATTCACTTTAAAAAAGAATCATAATTTGATTCATAATCATAACTTGACCGCCCCCCCCCCCACACAAGTTATTCAAATAACTTAGGGGGTGGGGGGGAATAAATACATAAATATGTAGATGAGAAGCCTGTTGGTCAACATCAGAGAGTACATCTTGTCTAGTTACACAAACCGACATCCAATGAAATATTTTTCTTTTTTCCTATGGTAGACTAAGGCAAGCAGACACCAACCAAATTCACCAGCACACGGAATAAGGGGGTTAATTTTCAGCCAGGTGGTCTATAATTAACGCGTGTGAATGAGTGTAAATAAACCTTGGGGCCTCGACTCACCTCCAGCTGTATTTGTATAGCTGGAGTTTCTCTCTGGTCCACACACTGGGTGCTTTAGCTAGTTGGCTAACAACACCTGACACCGGGGGGGGTCGTCTTTCCACAGATCAACGTTGAATGAACAGAGGAAAAACAACGTGCCATATAATGGCTTATTTACCCATCTGTAATTAGGGTTTTCCTCAATTAAGCTAATTTTTTGTTTATTTGCTTAAATGGAGCGAAGAAATAAAAGAAAACTCCTTTCAAAAGTAAAAGTGGTTATATTGCTCTCAAATCTTGCAACCGCCGTTACGCGAGGCTTTAAGAAAGTGTATCCATGATACGTGATTGAAAGTATTGATTGGTCTGACAATTAAAAGGAACTGTGTAAACCCAACATGATCTCCCCGCCTGATCAAATCTGCCCGGCGAAGGATTCGTTTGTCGAGCCGCAGTTTGAAATGATGATGATGAAAAGTGGTAAATGAAGTGGTGAGGAAAGGGGGGAGTAACCCTCCGCTGCATTCTTTCACAGTGCAGCAAACAGCCGGCAAACTGGGCCACATGACACTCCCCTATAAATCCCCACACGCACTTCACCCCCAAACGTTTATAGTCAAAAAGCCGCCAGAGCTGAAAATGCCCTTAAAAATGTCAAACCGCACGTGAAGCCAGAAATCACAAGGGCCAATAGTCGGAACACACAGCTCTGATGGCCGCCGCCGCCGCCCTCTGTGGCTGTGCATCAGCGATCAGCTGAAACAAACCCCCGCCGAAAATTCAGCTGCACTCGACTGCAGCACTCCGACCTGAAAGGAGAAGATTGGGCCCCGACTGGTCGTCATTCCCAGGATGTTCTCCAATGGGTGCACTGTCCCGTGTTTCAGGTGTGGTAACAGAAAAATACATTTTAAAAGAAAACGACACAGTTAGTTCATCATAACAAACTCCCTCATAGCCAAGGTTGGACCTAACCTGTCCGGCCATGACGCCGGACAAAGTGTTCAGGTTGTGTATGGCCTGCTGCGTTTCTTGTATGTCACCTCGAGCACATGCCCACGTCCTGAAACTCAAACACATCTTGCATATTCATCAGTTCTTCATAGGAACACGTCGCACTTACATCAGCTTCAATGTATGTGTGTGTGTGTGTGTGTGTGTGTGTGTGTGTCACCAAGTAGCGATGCCTACGAGACAGTAGAGAAGAGGGCAATCTCGCATAGACAGTTACCATGAGATACTGCACACCCTTCCCATGTCATACCACCCCCTACCCCCCGCCGCCCCCCTCACTCCACCCCCACCCCCCTCCCTCCCCAAATACATGTATCTGAGTTGATGAGCCAACACAAGAGTTACAACATCCCTCCCGCTGCGGTGACTTTTCTCTTGCTTACTAATCTACCATTTACAGGCAGCCCGCAGATGTCTTTACTCAGTTTTACCCTTATTTAAACACAAACCAGCGGCCGGCACAACACAGGAAGTGCGCGTCTACGTTCTGCAGCCGTCACACGCGGCGGCAGCGTGCCGGGGCTCGTCCCAATCCAAGACGACAAAGTCTCGCCGTTTAGCACGCAGGTATGCTTTCACCGCAAGGAACCTCCTCCTGCTAATGGAGACAAGTGCAGCGGGAGAAACGAGGCCAAGATACGCCGCGTGTTCCAACTGAAGAGGGTTTGTCCTCGATAAAAGAGAAAGGGGGGAGGAAAAAAAAGGAAAAAAGAAGAAGCACATAACCGTGTTTTATCCCGGAGGTGTGAACATGGTTTCTCATTTGGCATGCGGTTTGAGGTGGCTGTGTGTGTGCATACCTGTGGGCTGGAGTTGAATAAATAGTCAGGCTTTTTCAAACACGTAGACAGGCTGCAATTCTCTGCTAATGATGCAGCTCGGGGCGTAAGGATTCATTCATTACACTGATGCATCGATTTAACGCAGATGTAACGGCGTCAATATGGGAGCAGAAAGAAAAAAAAAAAGATAGTAAATCAATGTGGCTTCAGCAACAATACTTTTACTGTCTCGTTGGATCCAGGCCTACCGCTGCATGGCCGAGATTGTTACGAACTACTGACGCTGTATTTCACAAACAAGAGATCCCTAAAGGTAGAGATCCCCACACTGTCCTGTTCCTGGAATGAACGGGACAGACAGGAAAGACTAAATACTGTAAAATACTCATTTCATAAGGCTTTTTTTATTTTGATTTATTTTGATACGGAAACTTTTGTTGTTCGTCTACTTTTATTCATACAGTTCAAAAGAAAAGAAAGCCTCCCCGCGGTCTTGTTTCCGATTCGCCATGCAAAACTATAATGACAGCCTCACTTGTTTTACCACACGTTTGTTTTTGCTGATTTTGGCCGACAGTTACCGAATCTGACTGTAATTAACCAAATCAAATTATGCAACAACAAAAAAAAAGAAAGAAATGAAAAACACACACACACACAAAATTGCTCCTGAACCAAAATAAACATCCACTGAGTTGTTAATTGAATGAGTCTCTGTGAAGCTAATGAGTCACAGCCCTTGACAAAGCATTTGCTCTCAATTTTTGCTTAACAGCATTTGGCAACAGTCCCGTGACAGATGGCTTTTCTATATCTGAATCCCAAATCAACTAAAAGTGACCCGTGTTGTGGCTCATGTGCATGCACGCATGCATGCATGTATACATGAGTGTAGACACTCTACTAACCCCCCCTCAAAAATACCAATTGCTTTTAGACTTGAGGTGAGAAAAGGCGATTTACTACTCGACCGACCTCCAATGTCACCCAGCAGCTCCCAGTTTACCGATTTGGCCCATCCTTCCCAACACTCACTGTACTGGGCGCCCCAACGTGTAGTTACACGTATTGATTGATTTGTGACTGCGCTGTGACCGGCTCCGGGGAGGGATCTGATGACACACGACTCCTGTCCCCGATCCAAATGGCTTTTGTTAGCCGCCGCGGCCGACCAAAGGGCCGCGTGCTGCTGTCTGCCAGTCATAAAATGGGAAAATGCTGAGTGTTTGTTTATCCGGAGGCTTTTTTTCCTTTCTTTTAACCGAAAACGATAGCACCAACATGATGATGATGATGCATGGCTCGCGGACGCCAATGTGGTGACGAGCAATCAAGAGTGGAATATTTGTTTGTTTGCTCCTCTGCGAAATGGCACTTTGGTGGTCGCGGAGGAGAACGTAGCGCGTGTAAGGCAGCGTATGATGAGCCGCGGTGGCAAAAAAAAGCTGCAGTAAAACCCGGCCCCTCTGCATGTAAGCTACAAAACCGCTTATTAGTACCGTTACCGCTTCAAAGGCATCAACAGGGGGAGTTCAAAGAGTTGCAGATCCCCCCGAACTGTACTCGTAGGCTTAGCGGCAATCTGAAAATGCCAAGGTAGGTAAACAATTTTTCTCCCCCTATTGCTTTATCAAGACCCGACATCCATTTGTTCACATGAATTAGCAAGAGCACCGGCTTTAATGCACGGAGTCAGATTACAACCTCTGAGCGGAGCCGCCTTTATCCCCCTATATGGAGCTTAATCTGTCCAAATCCGCCGCTTTGCTGTGCCCTAAATCCACAACAGAGCCTAATTCCTCTTTAATCTAATGAGCGGTAAAGGTGCACTTACTCAGGTTCAGGGCGCCACAGACTGTGTATCCGAGCGTCCCATCACAACAGAGGTGGTTCAAGTCTTCCCAACTAAAGCACCACGATGCAATACACGGTTATCAAAAAATAAATACATTATTATTATTATATTTTACTTTACAGCAGACTAGGCAAGGAGATACATGACAGGTTTTGGTCGCTTGTTTGTTTGGTTGGTTATCTTCTTGTCACACACAGTTTCTGCTGTATGCAACATTTCCAGGTCGAGAGCTGTTTGCTGTGAAAAGATGCTGAGGAGGAGGATGAGGAGGTGCCCCCCCCCCAGGACCTAGGCTTCTTTACATGCCGAGGAGACATGACAGCAAGCACGGAGGGGGGCCTCCCTGAAGACTATGATACCGACTTACTCTGACTAACTTTTTCTTTTTTTTTTTAGCAACGTCCAGCCTAAATCTTGTCGAGAGAAAAACACTGACAATCTGTCGAGGCCAGCAGCTAATCAGCAAACTGTGTTGCACAAATAATAACAATAACTGTGATCATGATTTTTGTCCAAATATTTATAATATACGGTATTGACAGTTTGCTATCTGAGCTCCTGCTCTCGTGCAGCAGATCAAGCGCTCCCTGCTCACAGGTCATCTGTCCAATCACAGGCTCTAATTAACCACTCTGCTTCTTAAATACAGAAGCGGCTGCCAGCAAGATTATTTTCACGCTTTCACTTGTGTGTGCTGTGTGGAGGGATAAATACAAAGGATTTAGCTGCATGCTATGGTACTATCATAATATCCATAAGCGGTATTAGTATTTTTTGAAGTGCTGCAACAATGATTGTGTTTATTATCAATACATTCTTTTGACTATAAAATGTAAGAAAAAGCCCATCACAATAATCTGGGTCTTGTAAAAACACTTTTGCTCCCAAAATTGGATTAAGAATTGGAATATAAAGGGTGACTAAAGTAATTATCCTACCTCTATGTTTGCCATAATCACACTGAACAAAAAGAGGCTCTGTTTTTTTTTTTTTTCACCCATTCACACTTTCTAGTGAGTCAGAAATATGCTGAGCAACTACCATGAATGGTAGGCAACTCTCGCAGAGGAGATCAATTCAAACCATTAGAGGAAACGCAGTCTAAGAGGATGAATATGTTGCATTGCGACGATCAGTGTCTTGGAATCCGCACAATAAACGCTTCCATTTTTGGGCAGCCGGTCCAATAACAATGCAACCACCCTCGAGAATTGGAAAGCCAAAGGCCATAAAGACAGTTTGATGTCATCCAGTTTGCTCCGTCTCACAGAGCAGCACACGAACGACATTCACTCTCGATTCAAATTGATGGTCTTGTGGAAAAATAATTTATGCGGCAAAAAAAAAAGAAAAGGATGTAGTTACTGACAATTAGATTTCGCCCACGATCGGTAACGCCAAAGGACTTCTGACTCTACCAAAATATTGTGGACCTTTTCTACTGAAATTCTTACTTTTCAAATTACAGACAGAGCAGTCTTGCACAGGCAGTGATTATAAATCACTTACCTTTCCCATAGCCAACTTATTGCCATGCAAATATAGCTAATGACGAGCTTCATGAATGCTAATGAGGACATATTACTGAGAATGGCAACACCCAGAGGGAAAATCCAGACAAATGACAAATGACTACCTCTGTATTACACTGTGTTTGTACCTGGTAGGAGAGAAACACCACAGAACAAACCACACAGAAGGATGGCGCACACACACGCGCCAGATTACGAAAAGAATTAAGCAGAATCGTGTGCAGGTGTTCACATGTAAGGCAAGGATCAAGTATGTGGCATTACTTAATGTTCTGTTCTATAAATGACTCGGCTATCCAGCTGGGATCAGTGGCTGGCATTGCGCCGCTGTCACCACCGCCGTTTCTCCAACCCACGCATGTCTGAGCATGGGGGCCTCTCCTCAAAAGTCAAATGTCAGATGTTATCCATCCCCACCCATAGAGAAGGACCCACCATCGGGGGCTCGGAGGCCCTGCTTCTTAGCTGGCGACTGGAAAAACACCATTACCGGGCTCGTTTCGCTTTTGGAGCGTGGTGGTTATCATGATTGCGCCATGACGACCATATTACGAACGGTTTATGTATTTTAGATCTAACCGAGGGTAGCTGTGGTACAAACTTTCATTCAGCACACGAATGTAGGGCACAATTTAGTTTCAACATTCAGTCATAGTTAATTGGCAATAACTATACATTCAAAAAGAGTAGTAGCTGCAAATGCTAATTCAAAAAGTTCAATAAATGGTGCATGATCATGATTCATTTGTTTTTTAAAAATTGTTTTTTTTAAGTAAAAGTGCCAAAAATTCACTGGTTTCAGGTTCTCTAATGTGAATATTTAGTTTTCCTACTTTATGATATTAAACTAATCATCTTTGGGTTTGGGAATGTGGCAGGTCAGACAAAACAAGCAATTTTATAGGGCCGGGCAATATGGAGAAAAACTAATATCACGATATTTTGGACCAAATACCGCAAATATATTAGATATATTGAGATATTGAGATTTTTGATAATGAATCATCAGGAACGTGGATATAATGACTAAGTGGGTGAAGAAAGAACAGTCTGGTAAGTTCAGAAGATTAAATCATCATACTGTAATGCAGCCTTTATAACCAGGGAAAAAAACAACACTTATGCCACGTCTTGCGCAATATCCAAAATCCAAGACGACATCTAGTCTCATGTGACCATAATCAATATTATATTGATACATGGCTCAGCCCTATGATTTGAGTGTGTAAACTTGGTTTGTGGAAAATTCGGATTCTTCAACGGCCAACCGACGAGCACGAATTCTACATGACAACAATAATCAAACAACCGACAGACTTGGAAGTAATGGAGCTCGTCAAATGCAATCGTGGAATGATTGCTCGTACAATTCCGCTTCTTTCGGTCTGGGGTGAAAACACGATGGAAATTATGCAACTTCTCCTGCCTCAGCTGATTAAACTCTTGTGAGTAATTGCTGTGCATGCGGCAGTGGCTTTCAGGAGCATTATGATAATGCATTTTGGAAACAGGTGGATGCAGAGCACTTACGATAAGTTGGACTGACACCTTGTAGCAGGGCAAACTAGGCAGCTGAAAACAAATTACTTCACACCTTTAGCCTGCAGTTATTTTGGCGAGGTGCTTTGTACACAGCCAGCGTCAGTGTTGTCATAATACTGATGCATTACCAAAACACTGACTTCTCCAAAACTTGGATGAACGATGAGGTGAATTGCGTTGCCGATCATCTGGTTGGAGAGTGAGCCCAAGAAACTGGGCCTCTCCAAAAAAAAGACCAAGCGATGCATTTGAACCCCCGATTAGGACCGAAGCAGAGAACTGGAAATACGTCGGCATCAGATCTGTGTAACGCGACCCGGGCCAAGTGGGATACTGATCATGTTAAATCTCTTCAAAAAGCCATACTTGTTGCATCTATTTTTCATTACCCTTCAAGTTGGTTGGAGACTGTAGGGGGATGATCTCTTGAAATATTCAGCACTGAAGCACACCAAGACGTGCTGTGACTCTCTTTCAACGTTGAACCCCGTTTTCGGAGCTGAATGTAGCCAAAAACACAACTGGGTGAGCTCTCTACTGAAAAGACCTTGTTGCAGTTGTTACACTTTTTTTTTTTTTTTGGCCCGTTTCAAATGGCACAAAGCTAAGACGAGGAAAGCGATGAAGTGGAACTATATTTGCGATAGAGCTCAGGCGTGTCTTTGACATAGTCAATGACTCCAGTCATGGTCCTCTGAACACTGTAGCCTTGCCTTTTCCTCCTTCCTCAGCAAAAAGATATTAGCGTTTAATGCTCACCGATGATCCAATCATTTCGAGCGGTTGAACCCATGAAACTTAGCCCGAATAGAAATGACTTAACGCGTCCCACTACAGTGCTTGTGCACGCTGCGATCACTGCACACGCCTGGTTGTGATGTACCGGGGCTGGAGAGGATAATGGTTGCAACTAGTGCTGGAGCACCAACCAGCCAGCACAAATAAACACATTCTGTCATCTCGCTTCTGAGGAAAAAAGGCTTCAAGTGTGCGAGTGTGCGTGTGTGCGTGTGTGTGCGCGCGCGTGTGTGCGTGTGTGTGTGTGTGTGTATGCGCGTGTGTGCGTGTGTGTGTCCTCCAGCAAGAGGGATTTCACTTCCAACGACATTAGGGGCGCTCACAGTCTCACAGAAATTGGCTTTAACACTGCAACTTAGGTGGAGTGCACGCCTTTGAGGAGACACAGGGTGCCAGCTGACATGAAACTGGGCAGGCTGCATTGCTCCCGCTGCCTTGTTCCAAGGGGGTAGGTCGACTTCGATAGTGATCTTTATTGCATTCTTATGGTAGACTGCAAAGGTGGAATGTCAGACCTGTAAAAAATGCACAGAAGGCAGGAAGCACCCTCCCCATATGGCAGGAACACTGAAGGCGCACACGATGGACACCCTCAAATGGGAGATTACAACAACAAAAAAACACACAGGCGACATCAAGTAGTATTATGCAATGGTGAAGCGAAGAAGAAGAAAAAGAGCCTTGGTGAAACTATGCTTGGTGATGCATGCAGAATGAGGGAAAATCGCCCTCGGGTAGAATGCACTGGTTGTGCAATATCTGCATGCATATACTGTAAAGCTGTGTGCACTGTGTGTGTACGAGCCGGAGGAGGATCGTGCATCTGGCACACTGTCGCTAATGAAAACAGTGCACGTATACGGACAAATGTGACACGTTCTCGAGAAAGATCCACGCTCCGGTCTGCAAACTGGAGTTGCCCTCACTTCCTAGTTTACTGCTGCTGTCATTGCTCGGCTAACACCCTTCTCTCTCTCTCTCTCTCTCTCTCTCTCTCTCTCTCTCTCTCTCTCTCTCTCTCTCTCTCTCTCTCTCTCTCTCTCTCTCTCTTCCCCCCCCCCACCCATAGCCAGCAAGCAATTTTGCTGCTGCTGCTGTTGTTGCTGTTGCTGTTGCTGTTGCTGTTGCTGTTGCTGTTGCTGCTGCTGCTGTTGCTGTTGCTGTTGCTGCTGTTGCTGCTACGGCCGTTAATTCTTCAAGTCTGTCACTGCTGGTCAGGGGCAATAGAGAGCTGTGGAAGCGTCTCGTTTCAGAAAAAAAATAAATAATAATAATAATAATTACACTTACATTTCACCACCCTGTCCGTCGTCGATAACTTCGGCTCATCATTCGGCTTGCTTTCGGACATTTCCAGTGTGATATAATATTGAGATATAGCAGAAATGAGACTGGAAACGGTCCCCGCGTCGCTCCTGCCGAACAACTCTTGAGTCGACCCGAGAGAAGAGACCGCAGTGATCTCACTCGGCGCTATCAGCGGCCAAAAATACTTGCAACGGGGGCTACAATTTCACTGCTGGTGCTGTAGGAGCTGCTCCGTCTGATTTACTGTTACTCTGTATCAAGTTGTCTGAGCGCAGTGCGCAGTCTAAAGTGCTCGCGCCCAGGACCCGCCCCCCCGACTCACACCGGCTCCGTCGATTGGCGGAGAGCGGCCGGCTGCCACTCTCCGTGTCCATTCACTTTTATTAAAGGACTGTTTCTGTGTCAATCTGTTGGTCTGGTATGAATAACTGATATGGATAAGTCGTATGAATAACTTATGATACATTTGTGGCTGGGTGTGCACAATAATGAATACTTGAATGAACAGATGAAAAAAAAAAGAAGCAGATAATATAAATAATATATTATTTAGCACAACAAAGGATTTATCAGTTTGGAAATGTATTTGGATCCTAGAAATACATTCTCGGTACAGAAGCTTATTTCCACATGAAAAAGAAAAGAAGAAGTAGAAGAAAAGTAAAAAAAAAAAGAAAGAAAAAGAACAAATGGTAAAACGGTGCCTGGTCTTTATTTCATTTCTTTATTTGTAAAGGTAACATAGATTTATCTACATGTCTGTAAATGTGCCAGTGTTAACTGGCACAATTGGCTAATTTTCTACTGCGGTTCTTTGAAGGTTGATAGTCTTGACTTGCTAATATGTTATGAGACAGTAATGCAAAAATTATGAACGAAAAAGTTGAAAATATGAGAAGGTATGTCAAACATTATGCATTGGCAAGTAAAGGTTTTGAGATAAACTGTTAAAATTATGACATAGTAAAGTTTTTATAATTTTTTTTTATTTCATCACAACTAACGTTTCATCTTTTTTTCCTTTTCTGCTTGAAATGGGCTTCCGCAGCTCAGGGCCACTCAAAAATGATACAGATATAAAGATATCTGGAACACGAAATAAAGGCCATATTTCGATGACATTTGCTCTAGATTTTCATAGTTCCCTGAGGATGAACCCCGGTAGTTTTACTGAAATGCTGATCTTTCTATTTTGGATCCTTGAATACTTTTCCTCCAGTGCCCCCCTCAGGATAAGAGTTGCAGCTTCAGTCTTGTTTGTTGACAGTGATAACAACATCTCTTTTTGAGGACATTGTATTCATCTCCATGTTTCTATAGAAAGAGCAGCTGGCTTTATTGTCTGCTATAGTGGACGTGGTCTGCTCAACTCTATCTTTGTGCTTGGATCATAAGCATACAGAAAATATGAGTGAGTTAGAAGTGTGTGGATCTGCATGGAACAGAATGATCTTTCATTGGTGAGTCATCAGCTCCACGGCACAGGCGATTTGCCGGAAAGGAGACCAGCGCTCACCTGCTCATTTTCTCGGCAGTTGTGAATTTCGGTTACCTCGCTGCTGCCCAAAGGGAATAAATGGTGGCAAACTGCTATTAGTAAGACACTGGTGTGGTATGAGTCAGTTGTTTGGCAGGTGGAGGCAGTTAATGAAGCCCTGAGTTTAACATTTCTCTCAATGATGGACTGTGTGTGTGTGTGTGTGTGTGTGTGTGTGTGTGTGTGTGTGTGTGTGTGTGTGTGTGTGTGTGTGTGTGTGCGCAGAGTAGGTCAGAACATCCCACTGCCTTTTTATTTTTGCCTGTAGTGGAGACATTCACACCAGATCATTAGTTTTAACACGCCTCGTGGCTCTAGTGCTCTGCTTTGCACCCGTGGCTCTGTAGACTTAATTAAATGCTGGTCAGGTCGGAGACGCAAGTTTTTCTCTTACTGATTACCTGTTGTCTGCTTGACAGCGACCTTTGTGTTTATTATTTGCCGTTCTCCGGCTCATAGTCGTCTTCTGTCCTTTTAATGGCGTGTCATTGAATAGAAAGTTATGGTTTCATTTAGTTTGTGTGTTCTTGTTTTGTTGTATTTCAGTTTCAGTTTAGACATACTTCCACTGTTGGTTTGTGTTGTTTTCATTCCATGACGATATATAAAGTTATATAATGAGAAAAAAAAAAGATTCCATTTTTCAAAGTAAAAACAGTGACCTTTTTTCTTTCACTTCAGTGAATAAACATTATTTAAACCTTGACTTTTTATGACATTCCATTTTGTGTATATCAGGTTTGGTTGTGCCAGTACCAGTTACTTGTTGACAGCAAAACAAGACTTTTGATGTCCAAACCACATAATCAGTTTGGGGATTTTTCCGTCACATGAATGACGTACATTTAATTCCATTGATTAAATGTCACGATATTGGTTTTGATTTAGTTTGTTTCCTGTTATATTTTGTATTACCCTGCCTCTTAGGTCCCGTGTTCACTTCACTTCCTGCCTTTTATATGTTTGTGATTGTCTGCCCCGCCCCTGATTGAATCCTCCTGTGTCTAATCACCTGCACCTTCCCAGTGTATTTGAACCCCGTGTTCCCATCTCTGTGTTTGCTTGTCTGCTACTCTCCTGCTTCCTGTATGTATCCTTTGTGCGCCCCCCCCACCTGATTGCCCTTATTTCCCTGGTTCATGTGTAATTTTGCCTTTTTATGTTGTTTTTTTTCAGTTACTCATTTTTGTACTCCCCTGCTGTGTTAGTTTTGTTTGTGTTG
Source organism: Ophiodon elongatus (assembly GCA_016806645.1). Classification (NCBI taxonomy): domain Eukaryota; kingdom Metazoa; phylum Chordata; class Actinopteri; order Perciformes; family Hexagrammidae; genus Ophiodon; species Ophiodon elongatus. Next base: position 346,502 of record JACSYO010001725.1, read on the forward strand.
GACATTTCTTTTGTAAGAAAAATCTACAGTGTCTCATCCCTCTGTTGTGTCTATCTGCGTTTGGGTCCATCCCCTGCTGTCTTTTTTGCCCCACCGTGACAGTTACTTAATTACTTAGAATTGCTGCCATGGAGCTAGTGCTGTAGAGAGCAAACTCATTGTCACCAGACCAGACAACAGGCTCTATGTTCACTTTAAAAAAAACTGTCTCGTTTCTTTGTCCTTGTTGTAGCCGGAAACTCCCTCTTATCTGAGCTCCTCCTGACAATAGCAGTGCTGTTTTCCATGTCACTGTGAAGTGAGACCTGCAGACAATCAGACCTGTAGTCATGAGCCAGACAGGTAAGCTGTTCCTTTTGCGTTGACTATTTTATTCAGTCATTACTTCTCTTTTTTCTTTTTACTGGGGTAACGAAAAAGCTTCAACGCTTTAATATACGAGTACTGCTGATTCCTGATTATTTGCAATGCTCAGAGCAACATTTTGATACATACTGGCACAAAATATCTTGAAACAATATTGAAAAGTGTTGGTTAGTTTTGTGTATGACAATGTAAGAAAAAAGAAAAAAGAAGCAACAACAAGATTTGTGATGACAGTTAAGCCATTTCATAGCATTCTTTACAAACATGTACGTTACATTTCAAAATGCTACACTGAGTAACGGCAAAGATATTTTACCACTATGTTGGTCAGTTGCAGAAAAGTTTGTTCTTCATAAGTTATATCTTTTGCGGGGGGTTTATAATGTTGGTTTTATGTTCCCTATAGAATATTTAAATACTTTCTCTTGTAGCCGATCTGTTAATCATCTATGAGACGGAGGCCGAGCAATGGGCAACCTATCTGCATTCAGCCTTCGCTGGTCCGATCTCAGAGGCTGGGATCTGCTGCTACGACATCGCTACAGTGTCCAGTCGGCAGGAAGACTTCCTCAGGCTGGTCCAGTATACCTGCAAGCTCCTGATCCTTTCCAAGGGAATGCTGGAGGGGCTGTGCCTGAAGCGGCGCTTCTTCCTGGCCCGTGTGTTGCGTCCGGCAGCTCATGTGGTGGTGCTGCTGTGTGGGGTGGAGAGTCTGACCCCACTGCTGGACCTGGTGCCCCTGAATGGCGACGAGTGCTTGCAGGTCTCCAGTGAACAAGATGCCCATGAGTACCTGGCCACTGTGACTGATATTGTGGGAAAAGGTAGGGAATTGGCACCAAAAAGTTTGTCATTTTAGATTTTTTTTTTTTTTTGTGAAACATCAAATATGACTGACCACCTGTTGATAACATTTTGTTTTGAGCCCCATGTGAGAGGATTCTGGCTTTTAGATATGGTTTAATATTGACTGCACTACAGAAAGGATGGTAAAAGTGCAAAATGTATGCTCTTTCACAATATTCCACCTCTTTATAAAAAAAATTCTACAGATCATTTATTGGGGACCTCCTAGGATGAAATCAAAGACCAATGGAAGTCCCTGACCTTATTTCAGAAGCCAGTGATGTGTAAAATCCCACCTCAGTTTCCCCACAACTCTAATGTCTTGTGCTTGTATTCAATATATTTTAATCTAAGAAGTGTCACTCCAATTTGAACGCTGCAGTTTCCAACATGATTCGTTTACCCACTGAAACTCTAATATAATGATCATTATAATAACGTGAACAGTGAGCAGAAATATCCTAATGCGTGACGGTAAAAAAAAAAAAATTCAATTTAGTCACAGCATGCATCCCAGTCTGTGAACCCAGAACACTATCGCCCTCTTTAGCATGCCCTTCCTTTAGGAAAAAATTCACATGGCCTCGCCGTTCCCCTGCCATAAATGCGAGGTGAAAAGAATGCTCATTATTTGTGAGGATGGCTGAGCAGCAGCTTGGAAACCTGTTTTCTGACTTTTTTTTTTTCTTCTTGTGAATTGTGTGTGCTGAATAACATCCAATATTTTTTAGGCACCAGCCGTCGAGACTTCATTTTGTGACATCTCTAGCATGTCCTCATCTGCCCTGTCAATTATCCTCTGCCTCCTTTCCCATTTTTTCCTAATTGCACTATTTGTATAAAATCATAAAGCAGAGTAGGGAGCTTGTATTTAGACAGGTGTGTGTGCGCGCAGCAGGAACATCTGATGCAAATAGCCAGTCTTTCCTCTTCGGCTACCACTGACTATACTCTTCGTGAGCCATGCAAATTCAAGTGCACTCTGCATCACTTCATTGCACTGATACAGTGAAGTGCTTCAGGCCAGGATCCCACAAACGGTTATATTTTAACCCACAAGTACCTTCCCTACTCATACAGGATGATGCTGTTTTGTTTGTTGGCACATGCAACAGACATGTGGGTGTTGTGACAAGTTCCAGTGTAAACTGGTAAATAAAGGGCACTTTGTGACTGGTTTCTCTGATCACAGCCTGAAAAGCTCCATCTTTGAGAAAAGCTGAAAGATGAGACCTTTTCTATTTGCGTGACTTAAAATGTTGGTTATAATAATATATAGCAGAGTTTTAGATTTATTGTAATTTAACCTAATTCCGTTGTAAATAACAAGACACATATTTCTACACAGCCATGTTCGTGGCTCTGTTGCTGCTAATAACAAAGCACAATGGAGGCTGATGGGAATGTCATTAGTTTTGCAGGTATTTTGTCATAAACAATTGAAATTTTGACTCGATAAAGGCGCTAGATGAAAAGTTAGGGAATCGCCAAGTGATTACAGTTCATCCTGAGAGAGACTTGAATGCGTGCACCAAATTGCAGCGCAATTTTGTTGTAGTACTCTAAACCGGTAATGATAACCTCACGGTGGTGCTGAAGGAAACGTCAGAGGATCATTAAAGTTGGTATAGGATTCATCCTTTGAGGAGCCTAAATGTCAAATGTCATGGCAATGCATCTTTTAGTTGGCAAGATGGTTCAGTTAAGCCCAAAGTGGCAACTTGCCAACATTGCCATCTCTATAGCCACGTCACTAGCATGGCTAAAAAACACTCCTGGATAGCTTATGGTATCTGGGAACACATTTAACTTCACCGTGTCACAATTCAGTATGATGTTACAGTAAATGTCCCATCTTTTGTAGGTGCGTTGGCAGCGGCAAATGTCAACCCCTTGACATGTCAACTATCGGGATCAGAGCAGAAGGCGGAACAAATGCAGTCAAGTGTCAAATCCAGCATTGTGGTCGTTCCCTCCAGAGTCCCATGCAGGGTAGGAGCAGGGTTTTTTATAAAGAGTCCCTAACATTTACTGCATTGCAGTTCACGGTAGTGTCTCTTTGGCAGAGCTCTACGGAAGTGTTCATCCTGTTGAAGAATGAGTCGGCTGGCAGCGACGCTGAGGTTGAGTTCACTGGTGAGAATCAGGTGCTGAGAGTGAAGCCAGCGTGCTGGAATGAGAGCATCCTGTGTGTCACTGCACCAGGTGAACAAAATAACAAGAAACAATGAGTGTATGAATATAATGCCATACAATGAAATATTGAGTTATTCTGTCTGGCCCCGTGTACAAGTTTCTGTATGTTTTCTATTGCAGATTTCCCAGCAGGAAATGTCCGAGTGACCGTGTATAGCAGAGGGCTGCCACTGAGCAAGGCACAGCTGCAGTACTACAGCAACATGGAGGAGATAGCCTCCCTTCTGGCGAGGGCAGCAGACCCTATAGATTTCATGTGTCAGGTAAAGTCAATAAAGGGCTGGTTTCAAATGTGGGTACTTCCCAGGCAGGCTAAAGAATGCATGTTATTGAGTTGCACTATGGGAAATGTAGGATTGAGTGTTTTTCGAGCTTGACCCATGCCAGGGACCAAAAAAATTAGGGCATCAGCGCTTTTGATTTTGACCGTTCTTTCTTCAGTGCGTTTGTACTTTATGGCACTGCAATTCTAAATAGAGTAGCACTTTAATACATGGTAGTAGGGGTTTTATTTTTTTTCTGTGTATGAAATCATAGTCTGGAGAACAGCCAACTGCAGTTGGCAACACGGCCAAACCTTTCAATGGCAATGCGGTAATAAAGATGAACATTCCTATTTCTAAACTTTGTTTATTATATGTTACTTTCTCTAAAAAAGAAAGTAAACCTAATATTACACTATTCAGTTGCTTGTACAAGCAGTGGGCACACCTCAAACTTTACAACTCCAACACTTGCAAATATATTCAAATAACTCTATCAATCATTGATTTGGGAAACACATTTGAATGCTGTTCTATTCTCTTCCTCCCGCAATAAAAGGGACTCTTCCAAGGCACTATGAATGTTACTTAGTGACTCATCGTTATGCAACACAGTAATAGGAAATTAGTCAATCGCCGCCCCAAAACACTGCTGATAATCGATCCACCTCAAGTCATTAGAAAGACGCAGAAAACCAGAAGATTAATTGAATCTGCATATTTCTGCTGCTGCGTGTGCGCGCCACTGTTTCCCGTCTCCTCTCTGGAAATGAAGCGACAGCAGGTTTCAGCCTTCCCACTGCCATGAAAACTTGATTCGATTAGGTCTCTTTTGCTGAAGAGGCAAACTTGAGCAGTGCCAAAAGAAGAATTTGCCAAGAGAATTTCAAACAAAAAGTCTGGACTGACACGAATGGACTCTGATGCATTTGGTTATGTTCAACTTGGCATCTCTATTGTGCCTCTATAGACTGCACTTCAACATAAAATCCATTGTTTTAAAAGCTTCTTTCGTTGTGCTTTTGGTTAGTAATTTGCTTGTGCTGACTTTCCGAGCCACAATGAATTATTTCAATATGTGTCCAGCTTGTGAACTGTCTGTCTCTCTGGATTTCAGGCTCTTCAGGAGTCCTCTGTGGAGAAGCTGGACCAGAGGTTGTCCTCCATGTTGTTGGTGGGCATGCCTAGTGGAGGATTTCAGGGACTGCAGTGTGAAAACACACCTGGAAGAGGTACAACACTGTGGGATTGCTTACTCAGAACTTTTACATTGAATAACACCTGCTGCTCGGCATCACTGAGGGAAAAAACAAACAACCAGGGGGAATATTCTTTAAATTGTATTTAGATGTTCAGGGATACAACGATCTCAATCCATCTGCTGACAGTATAGTTTATCACAAATGATTTGTACTCTTTGTTTTCTGTAAACAATTTAATTGCAGTGATGCAAGATATACCCCCAAAACCCAGTAGTATACAGCCCATAATTGTGTGGAAAAGACTTTTTCACACATGCAGATCTACAAATATGTGTCATGTCGTAACAAGAGATGTTCAACTGCGCATTAGAAGACATTCGCATCACAATGTCAGTTGGATTCGCCCCTTTCCCACCAAGCATGTGTTTATGCAACAATATAGGCTGAACACAAGTTTCACAGTAAGAATGCGTTCCTGTTGCAAGATGCACATTATCCATCATGAACAGGAAGCCTTCCATTATTTCTTGGCTCATTATGTGGCAGATTGATGGCTTCATTAGCAATCTACTGAGATTGATCCCTAACGCTGCTAAAAAAAAAAAATGTCCCCATGACAAACAAGTCAATAAGTGCCTCCAAGCGGTCTTTCTTCGACTCTTCTGATTGTGTTAGATTGCACACATCGGGTCAACTTCAAGTTATGGAAGAGAGTGGGGATTTTCTTATCAATAATAATAATGTATTCCAAACCTTTTCAAAACTGGCACATATCCATATCAGACCTCCACCATGCAGACGCACCATCGCTCCTCCACTTTGCTGCCCAGTATGGATTCCGGAGCGTCTCCAGCCTGCTCCTGCTGTGTCCAGGTGCTGAGCGAGCACTGCACACAGCCAATCGCCACGGACAGACGCCCCTTGAGATCGCCAAGAGTCAAGGCCACACAGAGCTTCACGTCTTATTGAAGGAAACACTGGTAACTACTTCTGTATTTACTATTCGCAAATCTCAAATAGGGTTTTATTTTTTTTTCACTTTTTTTTTTTTTTTTATCCGGATCATTTTCACATCGCTCCAGTTGTAATGCGTCCTTGCAGCATGCTAGTAAATATTATATTAGCTTTATTGACCCTCCATACGATGAACGCATTTCTCAAAATGTCAATATCCGATGACAGCTTCACATGTTCAGTGCTTTGTGAGCTAATTAAATCCACCCGATGACATTATTTATCATCTAGAGCTGGCTGGATGTAAGTGGAATTTCATAGTTTTCAGTTACCTGCTGACAGCTGAGGAAAACGACACATTCACCTTGGCTCTTGAGATGTGAAAGCAAGGGGCCCAGGATTGCTCTTACTAACACAAATACAGTGTTAGGACTATGAGTGAGTGGTTATCAATAATACACAGAATGGAGAGGATAGAAAAGTGGAGAGCAGGGAAAGTACGTCATGGGGCGACCTCACTCCCTCTTATCTAGTGTCTTTACATCCAGCTCATGGCACAGTTGGGGGATTGATGGTAACCCCCCCTCCATCTCATCCTGAATATGTTTGGCCTATGAGGTTCCTAATGGAACACCCTCACAGATAATCGAAAGGCTGCGTTTGTTCATGCATGCACAATGGCTCAGAGCGCAGGTCGTCCGCATACATTCAGACAATTATTGCAGCCACTAACGTTGAGATTTTCTTGCGTAATGGCTGCCATTTTCCCATGTTAATATGAAGAGCCTATTCCTTTTCAACCTCCCATTTCATTGTGCGGAGAGAAACATAAAAGCAGCAATCCAAATTTAATAGATCCTTTGCATGCACGCACATCCCTTTGTTTGATCAATCTGAAGGACACTAGGATCGTCATGTTTTTTTTACCGATGCAAATTTCATTAGGCAGTGAGGACATTATCATTAAAAGAAAGACATGATGTGCCCAGTTGTGTAACGTTAGCGAAGATGGCAGGCTGAAAACACCACATCATTTCTGGTGTGCCCTGCAAATACTTCACTCGATGCAAGAAGCAAATAAAATTTTTTCTCTTGATCCACTTTTTATGGAAAATAAATACTTGCAGTTCCTCAGATCCTGCCTGTGTGTATTTGAATAGAGCTAAAACAGCTATGGAACTGTCCGAAGGTCAACACAGACGAAACCCATCAAGCGTCACCTCTAATGATCCCTATTAAACTTGCACTTGTTTACATCTCACTTGTTTGATCCGTACAAAACCTGGAATGTAAACGCCTTGAGGTTGAGGTGTTACGGGAGGTTATGTGCCAGACTATGTCTTCGCCATGCAGGCGCAGTAACTTCCTTGAGTCTCGTGTTCCTCTAAGTAACTATACTGTACCTGTCATAAATAAGGTAGTGGTTTTCAAATACCGCACTTCAAATATTTCAAGTACAAGTAACTCTAATTGCAGGACTCAGAACCAAACACTTACCTTGAAAGCTTGCATCAGCTGTTGCCTCAGCTACTTGTCAATTGGTAACAGACATTACATTCATTCATATGAAAAGCTCTGCTACCGTCTTCCCTTATAATACTGACAATATTTTACTTTCTATTATGGCTTGGATCAACCTAGAGTATAGCCCCTCGAGGGAAATTTAGACACTCCAACAGCTGTTGCAAATGTATTTATCCCCCTAGCAACGCTGCTAATTGAGAGTGACTGCAGATGGTGCGAGGTTTGATCAGATTGCTCCAGTGAGTCAAAGTGCTTGCTGTGAGTCGGCAGTGAGTCGGCTGAGCTGACAGGCGAGTGGTAGAGTCAAACAGAGGTCTCCCCACGGGGACCTCAACAAGCCCATAGATGTAACCTAACAGACAGATTAGACATGCACAAGCAACTGACGTTCGCTGATCTCCTTAGAGAGTAATTAAATTGCATCTTAATGGCAAAAACTACAAGCATGCTGCGCTTGTGTGGCGTGGGGTTTTGTTCTTGCTCCTTTTTTTTTCTTTTTTATTTCTTTTTTTTGCACGCCAGTTTCATTAACTCATCTGCAGTGTTTCCCCCACCTCCAATTAATCAAGCCACGATGCATCAGTGATTTGGGCGTCAGTGCAGCAGAACTCTGTCAATAAATCCGAGATGGATCGGTCCCCTGCTTCATATACGGGGCTGAATCACTCACAGGCCCTGCATCAGATCCACGAGTCTGCCCTGGCACCACACTTCTTTGTTAATTAGCTGTGAACCGCTCCAGAGGGGAAAGCTGAATTATTCAGGGGGAGCATAACTAGAATATAAATATAGAAAATGCTATTATCTACGATGTTTATGTCCACAGACTGCAATGTGCCTGCTCATCGTAATTGCTAACACAAACACACATTGTCCTCCTTTAATATTTTAATACTGGGTCACTTGGCATTTAGATGGACTCCGCTCCTCAAGATCCCACTGTGTGCTCTCACACATAGCGGAGCACGGGCTCGATAAATACAAATTAGCTCGCAACTGTATGGTCCTCAAAAGAGCGGTTTACGTGCTGCCTGCCGTGTCCCTCTAGTAGAATGCAGGGTAGACAAATGAGGTGACTGCACACGCTAATCCCTGGATTTTCTTGAGTCCACTGACCCCATTTTGCATGTTTATGTTTGTTCCGTCAGTGAAACAGGCAAACGATGCAGATTTGTTTATCATTTGAATTACACAGTCATCCTCGTTCTAAAAAAGAAACAGTTTTCACCCCTCGAAGCTACACGTTGCAAATGTATCGCAGGACTAAGCTACTGGGGGGAAAAAAAACATTTATCCAACCACTTTGAGTTGGTCTTTAGCTATGCCTGCAGAGCTGCTTTATGAATGGCAATGTCGGTCCAGACTAAAATATCTAGTCAATGGATTGTCTCAAAATATTATAGACATTCATGGTTCCTAGACGATGAAATCCCACAACGTTTGGTGATCCTCTGACTTTTAGTGCAACCTCGAGGTTGACATTACATTTGTGGTTCAGCTGTTCTTTGTGTTCAGTGCTAATTAGCAAAATGTTGGCATGCAAAATAATTAGTCGTCATGGGGTAACACCGTCTGCTAAACACCAGCGTGTTACGTTATCATTGTGAGCATATTGGCATTAGCATTTTGCTCATAGCATCACTACTACAGCCCCAAGGAGCTGCTAGCATGGCATGTAGTGTTGTTATAATAGCCCACTATGATACATGGAGGAAAACTATGAAGGATAACACTTTACAAAGTGAACCTAGTTTCAAGTGTTGCCTTGCCTGCTGAGCTGACTACGTCTTTTTTTCCCTCGCCAAAACATAACTTGCACAAATTTTGTCTGCACGTCACTGAAGTTAAGTGTTGACACTCTACAATCTGCCATTAACCCAACATTCTTATCCTGCAACCGCTATGTCAAAAGACAACCGGCATGCTGGCACAGAGCCGAGACCATAGCCAGCTTGTGAATTGACCATTTCAGCTGCTGCAAACAGATTTACGTTCCTTATCTTGCACTAGATTCACTTGAGATTTGCTCCCTCTCGCTGACAAAATCCTGCCTGCTGTTGTGTCTGAAGCACTGTTGCTTGGATTGCGGCGGTGAAAGTGAATTTGTCTGGAATGCCCGGGGCTCCTGCAGTTTCAGACATCTGTAAAATGATTCAGCATTCGTGGTTTAGTAAATAAATTCCTCTCCCCTGTCCAGAAATTACCTCCCAAAATACCACATTGTGCTCACAGCATCCAACTATTATAATTCAATGTTCAAGCTGCGGCGGTAATTAACCCGTCCTTTCTACCTGTTGGGCTCGATATGAACCCTCCACTGTTAAGTAATGCATTCATGGCAACCAATCAGTAGTTTGCAGTAGTAGGAATGGTGTAATATTGTAATTGAGTCATGAGTGACTGTGTTGCTTGGAAACTGCACACAGAGCGTGGCGGGTTATATGGAGGACATCTTGATCAAAGTGAGCTGTATCTCATACTGTATGTTCTTGTTATTTATATTACTGACTGAGATTGTTGTTCTAAAAAAATGGGGGTGCGGGGGGCACGGGGGGAGGGTGTATTCTAATGAGTCTGCATGTGACATAGGAAGGGGAGACAACTATGAATGGCTTGTTGAATCACATGTTTCTGATCAAGGCAGTCCACATACAAACTGAGTGGGTTATCTTATTTCACCGTTTGTGGGTTGGTGTAGTCACTCCAGATACCCAAATGTATGTCCACATGGACTGAAAGGAAGTTATTCACAATACGTCCCCATTAATACATTGTAATTATAGTTAACTTGATTTAAAATAGTGATTAGTGCAAAAAAGTGTTATGTACATTTTGAAATAGCATTTTTCTTCTATTGCATTTCCTTAATGGCTCCTCTATCAAAAACGTACTCTGAGAAGGCATCTTTTCACTATACGAGTCATTTCAAAAGGAATGATGCAACTCTTCAGTTCTTCACATTTCTATCAGAAGTTGAAATGCAGCAGTTAATTGACAGCTGTATCTCAATCTAATTATGGATGCAGTCTAAATATCAAGCTAAGGGTTTTGAATTGCTCTCTAAATGACATGCTTGGACTGGAAGGGGAAGATTGTCTGATTTCATAATTACCCTGATCATAGCTCTGTCTGTCCCTCAGCATGCTATTAGCAAATAGGCCGACTCTGCAACAGCTTCGCTGTCAGAGGGGGAAACTGATCTGTTATCCAGCAGCAGGGCTAACTTACAGCAACCTCTCCAATTCCTGCAATAGCCCTGAAATTGCTTTTCCACGCAAGTGATGTCCGAACAGATGCGGCGACAAAACCTCAATTAATAGTCTCGACGTTTGTCACGTCTGACATGAAAACACTGCATATTAAAGCACGGCATGGAGACGGATATCAGCCTATGGTGTGACAGAGCTTAATGGGTTTTATTATTGAACGTCTGGAGGAGGGCACAGGTGAGAATGAGCTGGATTTAGTGAGCCGGCCATGGAGAGATTTACATAGAAACACCAGCCTGAGTTGTATCAAGATTGGTCGAACATGCACGAACACTGAGACCAAAAAAATAAATAAAATCCAACTTCACGTTCAACATAACAGATTAGACCTGTCTTTCCTTGAATTCTGAATTGCCTCTATTGAGCTGCTTCTTTGTGATTTGGATGAGGCATACAACGCATCTCTTCATGCTCTGTTATTGCAGAATATGTTCAGCTCAGTCGAGGACAATGGTGATGCCGGTGTGTACGAAAAGATGTGCCCTGCAGGTGAGTGAAGGACTGATGGAAGTGGAAGGAGGACAAAGGATAGCTGGTAATGGTGTTATTATTTTTTTGTTATTCCATTCCATCCGTATGCTGGGGTTGCTCTTCATTTTCCGAGCACTGCATATATTTTTTTCCCCTGCTGATGGGCACAGCATGTAGCATTGCTTCCGATTAGCTGTGAACAGTAGCAAAAGCAGCATGCAGAACTCCATCGTCACACTTCGGTGCAACAGTGCAGTAAACACTTTGTGCATTAGGGACTTCTTCCACCACACACCCACAAAAAGAGCAACGAGGAGGGCATGAGGAGGAGGATGATGATGAGATCTATGCGAAGCTGGGGGTGAATGAATATGACACCATCCTGAACGCCACAAAAGCCATGGTCAGTCGCCCACCAGCGCCCACGCCTCGGCCTGAGATCTCCCACGTGAAGGACAGCACCCCTTACATCACCAAAGGTAACTTGGGAGTCTTCTGTTGCATCCTTTGCCCCCGGTTTCTTTCAAATCACAGACGTGATGGAGCTGATTTGGAGTAAAAACACTGAGTCATGCACAGTATGAGAAGGAGGGGGGTTTGGGAGAGCATGTGGGAGGGAGGAAGTGCCTGGAATGTGCTTTGCCAGTCAGTAGAGATGATTTTTTTTTTTTCTTTTTGCAACGCAGTTTGTTTTGATCCCATAAACCACAAGAACATGCGCCCCCCCCCCCCCGCCCCCCTCCTTTCAAAACAAACAAAAGTGAGGAAAGAGAAAGCCCACAGTCTCTAACTGTTCAATTTCAGCTGCGTGAATATTTCATGAAGATGAAACCTCCAAAAGTGACTGGTATTATTAAGGCTTATGAATCATTAAAACGGCTGCGACTTCCCTCTTGCAAATACAAACATGCACGCATGCTTCCACAATTAATTGTTATTCCCACGGATAATATTACACTCGTCCCCCACTAACCATCACTTGCACATTCAAAACGCACAAACGTGATTTCTAACGACGCAACAGTTGCCCCTATCTCAATTATGCCGTTTATTCTTCCCGATGGGGCCGACCAAGCAGAAGAGAAACGGCGTGCACCACTGAACTCCCCGCATCCCAGCCATCCCCTCAGCAACCGAGAGGGAACTACTACCGTACTGCCATCTGCAACCAATCTTTGGCCAGACCGAGGCCAAGTCAGCCAGAATAAGTCATTACACATGTTTTCCATCGTCCTTGTCCCCAGAGTGCACGAGAGAAAAGGAGAGGGATTTTGAGGTTTCCATCTATTGAGACAGTGGGGCTTCAAAACTGCACAAGGGATCACATTTTGCTCCTCGCGCCCGCTGCCACGGTGAAAGATGCGAGAGTAGAGATGAGGATTAGGCGAGGAGCCAGTTATTGGAGACCACTGCGCAAGTGGAAATAATGAGTTTTTTTTTTTTTTTTTTTTTTCTTTCTGTTCACTCAATGAGACTAAAATGCTGAAATGTGACTGAAATTCAATCTCAGAGTGGCATTACTCGACATGTGAACTACACGGAGAGTAATGTCGATCTGCCCCTCTGCTGTGCTCCACTCAGTTTCATTTTGAATTAGGCCACAAAGCCAGGCTTGTGTTGTGTGAGCGAGCTGTGTTTTGAACATGAAGTGGAAAGGAGAGACGCTGTCATGGAGGAAATGGTCAGAGGTGGGATTATCTTTCAGGGTGTGGATGTTGAATTTTAATCCAGCGTTGGTCACACAGCCGCAGCTCCCTCCGCCCTCTGACAGCTAAACAGTGTAGCCTTTCATTCTGAGAGCTCCCAACCAAACCAAAAGCATCATTCGGGGCGTTTTAATTCAACCCAGAGCTGAATGTGTGCGTCTCTCTCTGAGAGAAACAAATTTAAGCTGCGGTATGAAAAACGTGGATAAATGTAATTTCACAGGCGTTTAGAGTCAATTAAATTGGTATTTTTTTCTGAAACATTTAGATTGATAGGATGTTTGTTTTTCTGCTGGCTGTTCACATTTAACAATCCACTCAATAGGTTGTTTGTAAGTTTATGGCGCCATCTTGTGGAAGAATTGTTGAAATGCAGGCGCATAAATCTTTTGTAGAAATTTGTCAAATCAGCTTTGGCTTGAGCCTTGAAATGTTTTCAGTGAGGGTAATGTCATTGAGAATTATCTTTATAAAATAGTTACATTAAAGGCTTACGAAATACAGTAAATGTTATGTAATATTAGTTATTGAAAGCTGCTGTGTTTTTACAGTGTTCCAGAAGAAGACGACCCCACAGGGCGATGCTGATCTGTATTCACTTCCCACTAAACAGGGTGAGTGTCAGGTGATGGGGGGGGGGGGGGGATCAATTAAAGACTCACTCCAGCAATGCACCTTCATAAAATTGAAGAGCTCAAAAGAGACATTTTACAAAAAGAATAGTCAATATTGCAGCCTGAATTTTAACTAAAATTCAGGCTGCAATATTAGAATAGACTATTCTATTCTTTGACTATGCTTCAAAAACAATCAAAAGAACTTCAAAATACATATTTTCTAACAAGGATTCTGACTCTTTTAAAGATCAGTTTTTGGCAATTCCATATAAAATAAATACCTTTTTAATAAGACAAGGTCCAGTTGAGAGGTTGATGGAAATAGAGGAGGGTATGACGGCAACAAAGGTGGACATTACAGTATGTGTGTAATAACCACTCAGAGTTTTAATCTGCATATTAATGCACAGACACTTCAATCACCACTCTCGGGGTGTCTGGCTTTATCATTCACTCCCAAGTTGCAGCCATGATTTTGGCGCAAAAATATACAAGGCCCCTTCAGCTACAGTACAGCAGGCAGTTGCCATGTATTTCTGTTTGCACTGTCTCCAAAATGTAATGAATTAATTTCTCCTTTCTGGGCAGAATTTCGTGTTGCGACGTTGAGATGTGCAGATTGTGAATGTTCTACTCATAACAGCAGGACTTTTACCGTGCCAATGATTTTAGCTGACTTCTCTCTTGTGATTGACAACCTGGTGGAATTACCTGCTGGGTTCTTTGAATAATTAAAATAACAAAGCACGACATATTATCTAATACCCCCCAAACAAATCAAAATGTAAAAGAGCTGCTTCTGCTATTGAGCACCTACAGAGATACAAAGCCATTTTTCTGCTTTGCTGTAATGTTGGTGGCACTGAGTGACGGGTCCAAAGATCATCACAGTCACCCAGAACATTACCTTCCATCGTCACGACTCCCTGACATTACAGATGTGGAGAGCAAAATCACATTATCAGCCAGTCCCCGGCTCCGAATGCCATCTGGAGAGGCTTAATGCCCCGACTTGTCTTATTCCGCTCATAGAAATAAACTGTTAAATTCATGATGTTGCATATGAGATCTTGCTTGTTAACTTGTCCTCACTGGTGTGGTTAATTATTCTGTGTTTTACACCTTTATGGTCAGATGTTTGTCTTTTTTTAAATGTTTATTTTTATGATGTTTTCATTGAGTTGTTGTTCATTACAGCTCACGGGCAGGAGGACAGCATCTCCTCCGCCTATGATACCTTTGTGCCAAACCAGACAAATGGCATGCTGCAGCTCATTGAGCTCCAGCAGAGGGTGAAGGCAGGTTCACTCACCGTGGACGGGGCCCTGGAGCACTTCGGCAAATGGCAGCAGGCTCAGAAGGGCATGGATGCCGTCCAGCAGGTACGGGGGACTATCGCACACTGAGATCGCACCCACACTGGACTTGGAATGAATGAGCATGCCGGACCAAACCCGAATAAAACTACAACCATCTGTTGCTCGGGCCGTGCCAAGCTGCAAAGCACTCCACTCACAGGAGAGCACATGAGGGTACAAGCGAACATCTACCTTAGAGGGAAGAAAATGGCTGCTCATGAAAACACAGTGATGGCTCCACAGAGAGGAGAGATGGTGGTGAAGAGCCACTTACAGCTGGTTGTTTTTTTTGTTTGTTTTAAGCTTCTGTTTGAGGGCCAAAAAAAACAAACTGACCAGTGATTGGTCAACTTATGTCTGTTTCCTCTGTCAGCCAATAACTCAATGTTTTTTTTTTTTACCTGTAGGCAGAACCGTTAAGCTTTAAAGGTTTATTTATGGCTTGCCTTAAAAAAAAACAAGCCAAAGCTGGAGGTGGGCCAGTACTATACCACGTGGCTGATTGGGGGAATGAGAGTCAAGTGTGCAGGCAGGTGATGATCAGGTGGTTGGGAATGAGCTGAGGACACCTGCTGGGTGGAGAAGGAACGACAGGAGTTGTTAGATAAGTCAGACATGGCAAATGACAGAAGGTACAAAAATGTACCCCCCCCCCCCTCTCCCCAAAAAAAAAAATGCTGTCGCCATGACAACAGACTGAAATTAATGTTAAATTACAGTGAAGTCCTGGACCTCCAGCTGTCGTAACAGACCTTTTTTTTTATGGAACACATCTTGCAACATCACTGCAGGAAAAAACACAGGTGTAAATATTGATGGCTAAATTTCCCACTAAGTCAAAATGACTTATCAGAAATATCGTTATTCTCCAAAGGTTGTGAAACAATGATGTATAGAAGAAGCAGTCTAATGTGTTTTTTTTTTTTTTTTTTTTTCTTACAATATGAATAATTGCATTATAGGCACACATGTAATGAGATTAGTGGTGGAATAAGTATTCATTTCTTGAGTTACTTACTAATGTTGCATTATTAAATTGTTAGTCATGTTACTACTTTATGTGCTGTAAAAGTTGGGGGAGTTTTATCTAGTGGTTCCCAAATCTAGGGATCGGACCCTTCCTAAGAGTCACAAGGTGATTAACGGGAGAGGAAAGAAGAATACGAAAATTTGTATTGATATTTAGGACTTGTAACTTTTGTAATTATTATTATGATTATTTTACCTCTTTTTGTAATTTAAAAAAAACAAACAAATGTGGGAAGTTTCGAGGGTAAATGTCTCTTTGGTATCTAAATGTGATAATGTAAGCTCTGAGTCTGATAAGTCACCAGATCTATTGGTCAACTGTATATAAATAATAGTATGTAAATATTCATGAATGCTTCTGTGGTTGGTGCGTATTCAGACATTAATTGTAGTTTCCCAGCAGACCTCCATGAAGGTACCAAAAGATTTATGCGCAAACTGCAAAACTTTGAATTATTGCTTTGCTCGGCCTGTGGAAACATAACGTCATATACGGACAGCTCATAATTTGTAAATAAGTGGATGTCTTCGATGTGTGTTGGTCTGAGACTAAAGCACAGAGCTTTGTCTCCGCAGGAGAAGTTGAGTCATCTGAGAGCCAGAATCGCCAACAGCAGAAAGGACAACGACGGCGTCTATGGTAAATATTGCGCCGTCCTGGATGTGAGGGTTAAGCTGTGCTGTCATCACAGTGAGGCTCCACAGAGCTGCAGCTTTCCTGGAACTTCAACTTCAAAAATAAATAATATGCTGTGCCGTTAAAGCTGGGACAAGTAGACCCCTTACAGTATTAAACTGCACGCTGTAAATGGCTCAGAAACTCTTCTCTCCCCACCAGATAAAATCAACATCGTTCATCACACGCCAAGTGAGTCTTTTTTTTATAACGTATCTCACTGTGCATGGAGAAAAAAACCTGTGCTTGCATGCCTTTGTAGTTTCTCCAGTCCCAGTTGCAGTGGTGGGGAATTAATCCTCGGGGAAGTGTTATTTAATCAAATCCCCAGTGCCCTGTTTTGATCGAGTGAGCTTCACTTGCACTAAATGGGAGTCTTTTATTTTTCTTTTACTGAACAATTCTCTGTTCAGCTGTGCATGTTGGATAATTTCCCTCCCGGTGTTACAGAGTGAAAGTCGAAGGGGAAGCCGAGCAGTGGAGTCTGAATTTTACAGCAAGCCACTTAAAGGACAGCATGTGAGTTTGCTTTAGCTTGGCAGAACTTGGCATACACGTGTGAAGTTTACATGATACTGACTGTCATTGGCGTTGACACATGAAGTTACTGTAAACGAACATTAATGCCTGACTAACCAGTAACGAGTGTCCATCTGGATTGTCTTTCGCAGTCGGGTTTCTTCTCGAAAGGTGACAAACGGTGAAGGTAAGACTGAAATCAATGAATCTAGTTTTTTTTATTAATGATTTCAACTAAACTTCATCTTCAAATTTATTCAAGCTTATAAATTGTCACATTTTCTGTATTTGCAGGCTCATCACTCTACAGACACTCTATTCTCCCACCAGTTGTTTTACCAGTTTAATCTGTTTGAATACATGATCCATCATTTAATTGTATTATTTACAGTGTAATGAGTAATGACAGATAAAAAAAATAGTAATTATATATATATATTAATTAATTAATTTAATTAGATAGATATATTTCCTACTGTTTCTATTCAGTTTGTATTGCCTCTTACAATGTTTACAGATTCTGGCTTAAGTAAAAAAATGAAATCGCATACATACAGTACTGTACAATATGTATGACATTCCCTTTTGTAAGCAAATGTAAATCTTTGGTATCACTCTTTTTGCAAAATGTCTCATGAAAGTTTTCCATGTCAACAACAATCTTGTTAATTTTGAAAGTTACACTTCTCAATAAAGGCTATTTCTTACGCATTGAATTCAATGTCACCATATTGGCAATAATGCAACGACTAAAATTGTAATATATTTTGTTAATTTTTTCTCATAGTGAACAAGTAAATTAAATCTAAAAAAAATGAAAAATAAATAGCAAAGTGTCATGTTTTCATGGGTCTGGATCAATATCCCAGCAAGCGTTGGCCTGACAAAGCCTTCATACCTTTGCCTCTAGAGGGTGCTGTACCTCTAAATATATCCATCACACTCACTGTGTGAAGCAACCAAAGACATCTGTCAAGCCCAGAAGCACCTGCTGACCTCCTGATAGCTTAGAGACAAGCTATGGTAAAAAAAAAAAGAAATGATCCATACATGATTATGAATGTAAAGGGATCATAAAAATACTCATGCAGCAGGGGAGAACATCAACGCAGTGCTTCTCGCTGAGCCTGGTTGCAAACAGGAAACGCATGTTTAATGTTGGTTTGCATCAGCCAATATGAGTCAAATCGAATCTGCTAATCAAGTATAATTGAAATAAAATAAACTGTGAGAATGCAGCTCGCTGGGATGAATAGAAATATCCACAGAGGGGTGCTGTAACCGCAAGCGACTGTAAAATGAAAAGGTCAAAGGCTTAATTTTCCTGGGAAACTCATTCTGTTCAGCTGCCATAGTGCAGGCATCTGTGTGTGTGTGTGTCACACGGCTTTAGAATAATCAAATAACAGGCCTTTTTTTTTTTTTTTTTTAAATCGCATCCATTGAATTACTGAATAATAACCACTTCCTGTATATATGTGTCAAAAGTCAGAATTTGCTGTGATTTACCAAACTATTCAGGCATTGGCACACACACACACACACACACACACACACACACACACACACACACACACACACACACACAGAGAGATACCAGTTTGTTGGTGCAGCCTGTGCCTGAATGAATAAGAGCTGCATGGGGAATTCAGTGAATGCATGGCTAAATCCAAGCTCAGTCTTGAAGCCCAGGCAGAGTATGTGCCAACAAAGCAGCTGGGTACACGCCGGGCACATTTTTCTGTTCAATCATGCTCTTTGTGAATAATATGTATTAATGCCGTCCCTACTTAGACCTGCCAGTTAGCCTTTGGAGATGATCCGGCTTCAGGACCCCATGGCATTTGAGGCATATGTTTGCCTGTCACCTGCTGAGTACATTTCAGCTCGCGCGTCAGGCATGGCCACCGAGATAGGCCTCGATTCATCCTGTATACAAACATCTGAGCGTCGCCACAAGGAATGATTCCCCAGTCGCAGAGAGACAAGCAGATAGATGGAGCGCTTCATGGGCATGTGTCGCCCACACAAAACATGCTTCTATATGTGGGCAGCGCCACATCAAAGACGAGGGATCAAAGATTCGCTGTTTTTCAAAGCCCCGTACTGTATATCCACATCCAAACTATAATTAAGGTATAATTTGGTTGACCAAACTGACTCTTTCTACCCAGTAAATGTGTTTGCCTATGTTCAGCAGCAAAAAGCCCTGAAGGTACAATTTTCTTCTAACATGTTACAACAAATACATCTTAAAGGTTATGGTAATAAGCAATGTGAAGGATGTATATATTTTTTTCAAACGTGTGATTACGTAAAATTTTGAATGCCGGACTTTTACTTTTAATGAAGATGATTTGATAAAGCAAAACATTTTAATACCTACGAATCAGTGTTGACTCAGTTTAGTGCTGAATAAAATCCACATTTGATTGGAACTCAGTTTAAAACACTTTAACTTGAAGGCAGAAGACCAAGCTGTAAAACAAAAATATTGACACATCAAATCACCTTACAATGTTGATATGGCTAACATTTTAAAAAGGAGTTGCCTATTTACACATCCAGAAATAGCCCGGCTGCATTAGCATTCGTTTGAAGTAGTGTCTATTCAGCAGACGAAAGCAAGTCCAATCTTCACTCTCCATTTAGCTTCAGTTTCTCCACTAACTCCTGAGACAAATATCTGTCTCTCGAGCAGTTAAATGCTTACCAATGTCAGTGAGCTGGTCGCTAACGTCCTCTGTCTCCCGTTCAGTGTGCCTGCTGTGTCTGTACACGATGCTGAGAGCGGTGAGCCTCAACCCAAACAGTAAAGTCCGCTAAACCCAAAACAATTAGCTGAAAGATGCTAAAACCTGAAGGTAACTAGTGATAATTGTCTGTGTGTTGGTCACTATGAATTACCCCTTTTCATATCACACATTTTAACCAAAAACACAAGTGCAGCTTTTAGTTTCCCTTCAACAGTGAATGGAAGAATTGAAAGTTTAAACCTTTACAAACTTCCCTGTTGGATTTATTCTTCCTCTCTATTCCAGCAGCAGGCTTGGTCAGATAGCGGAGAGACAGGATTATACAGTCAACGCATCAATAATGCTGTTATGACACAGTTCTTAACTGGTGATGGCCTCTACCAATTGAAACATGAAAAGCCAAGCTTTCGCCTCAGTCATCTGCAGAATCCTTCCTGCATCGCTGCTGGACGCCGCTGGTTCCACACTGCTGCAAAAAACACTCCCCAGAGTACAAACACTGGGATAACCTATCGGGGATAACTAGTCTACTGAAGGAGCATGCATTAACACAGCCATTCAGAACTTCTCCATTATACACCTTGGCATGCATGCGACACACACACACACACACACACACACAGGAAGGCAATAACACACATACACGCCTCCCCTTCCTGCTCGGTCCTTTTCTCCGACCCCAGGATTAGGGCAGAGGATTGTGCACAGCTGCTCCCCAACATCCCCGATAAAAATCAGGCAATTTCACAGTCAGTGGCATTCTTTCATCCACTAATCCACAACCCGCATACAGTATAGATGAGCCTCACTGCGATGAGAACAAGCTGTTCTGAGCTGACCCCCCCTGGTCAGTGTGGACACCTTCGATTGGCTATGGAGACATTGAGCGGCCAGACTGTAGGGTGCTGGAGCGAGAAAGAAGAGTCCGGTCCAATGTGGCATATTGACCTTCACTTCCTTTTTAGCCACTAATTAGATTAATTATGCGTCGACCAACCGCGAGCGAGGATTACTGCTAATGCAGAAGTAAAATAAGCAAAAATAGGGTTTTAGTGAATGAGGGTTTCTGAGATTCGATTAATAGGTTGGATTTTTTAAATGTCAATTAAAACAAAATTTGCCAGACACGTCATCAATTGTAGCAAATCAAATCAGCGTCAGACACTTTTAAGAAGTGTGAATATCTATTTGCACTCATGTAAAGGGCCCACTCCTCGTAACCTGCTCGACAGGAGTAGCCCTCGTTTATAGAGACCTTCTTTAATGTGTTTCCTTAATCATTGCATGCCATTATTCTTCATAGTTCTCCTTCCTTCTCAAGTCATTCCCTTCACCCATTTTGTCTGACCCCGAACCTCCATTTGCAGGGTAATTCTTCAGCGAAAGTTCAAACTGGGGACAAAAAGGTACTTCACAGCAAAAAGAGAAGAAGGGGAAGAAAAAAAGTATGAATCAAAAGGCTAGGAAATGGAATTCACTGTACAAACGTCGGGGGAATTTCAATGTCCGCTGAGGCACAGTAGAGCTCTGTTCGGTCCTCGCAGGCTGTGGGGTGAAAAGAGCAGCAGCCACAGCAGGGTATATCCATTCTGACAAGTCCTTACACACAGTGAAAAGCCAGAGCGAGGTCTATTTGTTTAAGGGGCAATAGACCCAGCGGAAGGATGCTGAAGCTTTAACACGATAACAGGATCATTTTATGGTTTTGCTTTTGGACGACGTGAAGGTAACCGAGTTGGCTGCTGCTGTTTGAGCATTAACAGTTTAGGAAACTTAATTATTGTTTCTGATTTTAAAAAAAAAACATCGGCTTGTGTCAAAAAAAACATGCGAAACACAAACTTGACTATATATGACTGTAACAAACTTCATTAATTAGATGTGAATGAGGACTTGAGTAAACTGGAGATATATAGGAGCAAACCTCTGTTCACATCCTGGGAGTAAAATGTTAAAACACAAGATTTTGAATCGCAGTTTTTCTGTTGATAAAGAGTGAGAGAGTTGCAGTCTTCTTGCTTCTTAAATTCAGATTTATGCAGAGGGTTTGGAAATCTTCCTCAAAGAGGGCAGCACCTTGCCTATATTTTCGAGAGTGACTGCTTTATAAACACATCGCTTTGAAATGGTTAATGGATGTAGATAAAATTAACAATATGATTCTTTTTTGAGCTCCAAGGTGAAACCCTGGTTTCCCATAACCTCCTCCACAAAGGTCAAAGGTCTGTGTTGAATTCAAAACTGCACCCTTGGGACTAGAAAACTGGTATTCCTCCAGAAAAGAATGCTGTCAGTACGAGGGCTTTGAAATAATCAGATTACATTACTATTATGTTACTGATAGTGTGATAGTATTAAAGAGTGTGATATGTTTATTGGATGAATTATATTTAAAAAATAAAGTGAACCATGCATATGTGTTATCATTGTATTCATTAAATTAATTATTAAGCTGTATTAGAATTAAGCCTCGCTCAGTCGCTGTTTTCCTGGAGCCTCCGATGATTTTGAGATTCTGTGTGAATTGTGTCCGGATGGTATTGCTGTACCTTTTGCTATATGTCGTATATTGCTGACTAATATTAACACAAACTCTATTGTGTCTACACGACAGCTCTAGTCTCAATCTACCTGTTCTTGTTTGTGTTATCATGAAATATGAGTTTCATAAAGGCTTAAAATATTATTCATATTATTTGCATGTGTAAAGAATAAGTTTGGTGTTATTCTATATATTTTTAAATATATCTACATATACATTTTTCAACTGAATGAATTCCTTTTTTTAAAATTGTATTTATATATCTATATTTAAGGCTTACAAATGTATTGTTTAATTTATTTAAAAAAAGGCTCTGTACAATCTTAAGACAGCTGGGTACTAAGTTTTTAGCAAACCTTACTCAAACAGAGGTAAAGAACGTTTGTTTGGGGACTATTTCCTGCTGCGGATGAATACACATTTGGTATGCTCGTGGGTATCTACAGAAGCAGGCTGGTCAAATAATCTGCAGTGCCCTTGTTCATTACAGTGAAGGAGCGTGTCACTCAGTGCAACAGTGTGGCTCATTGATCTGTTTTTAATAGTTTTTGGAACACACTGTGGTGGAGAAATTTTTTTTCTGACCAACCACTATGCCACTAAGGGACAATTTACGCTCATGAATAGAGAACTATGTTACAGAGCAATAAGATATTAGGCTTTCAATACACAAACACATTTCAATGAAAGTCTGCCAATGTGTAGCAGATAAGCAGACAGACCATCCCATTATATCAATCCCGATTATTAAAATGGTGATATACACCTAATACAACTGCTACCCTATAAGGTATCAGGGTTGTTTTTTAATTAAAGTATGTAATACACACTCTTCCCTGTTGGGAAGAGATCTTTTTGTCCTATTGAGATCCGACAAAAGACTGAAAAATATGAAAAAACAAACCTATTGTGCTTCAATATTTTCTCATTAACTAGCAAACACCTACAATGTATTTGTTGTGCTGTCGCTTCATGTATCGAGAGATCAAACTGGTCGTCAAAATGATGTCTCCAGATGATAATTTGAACAACAAAAGAAAACAGTCGAGGCAAAAGTGGTGCCACAGGTGTTGCTTATTCACTCGAGGTGCTTACTCATCGCCGGGCCTTGAACGCCAGAGAGAGAGATGCTGCAGCGCTTTCAGATTCCATTCCATCCATCTCCTCTTTAATGATGGAGAAACAGCAGCCACATCCTGATTGATGTTGGTGAAGGCCAGCAGCACCAGGCCTGATCCTCTCACCTCTCCCCGGAGCACGCCTCAGCCCGGCATCTGCCAAAGGGCACAGGTACGCCGTCCTGTGCCCTTGTCCCGCCCCCGCCTATTTGATCGAGGGCCAAGAGTGACCCCGCAGAGCCTGCCAAGGGCCCCTGTCTGTGGGCCCCGGGCACCGGACTCAGGGGTCCACGCTGGCTCCTCTGCTTTTTGAGGCTTTGGGAAGATTAATAGGCCTCCTCTGTAGAGCGCCTTTGTGAGGCAGCGCCCAGGCGTGTTCAAGCTGTTGGGTTTGCAGGAGACGAAAGGAGCAGCGGCTAATTCCTCCGCAGGTCAGTTTGTCTGTTACTACTCTGGATTTTCAATGACTCAGAAAGGTCACATCCGCACTGCATAAGCTAGTGCACTAGCCCCGCAGACAGCATCGACTTAAATAGACATCTTGAGATCAGAATAGTGGACATTTTTACTTTCTCTGTCGGAGCTTATGGCGGGGAAATGGAGAATTTCTTGAATTTGTCCCCATCGATCGCTGCTTTATCGAATGCTCCTTTATCGAATGCTCCTTTATCGAATGCTCCTTTTTGCACATTTCAACCCACTGGATGATCCTGCAGACCACAGCTGAACAATCAAGCACACATC
This sequence comes from Ophiodon elongatus, assembly GCA_016806645.1. Lineage (NCBI taxonomy): Eukaryota > Metazoa > Chordata > Actinopteri > Perciformes > Hexagrammidae > Ophiodon > Ophiodon elongatus. The sequence continues at coordinate 370,658 of JACSYO010001725.1, forward strand.
CACACAATGCTGTTTACCACCAGTTTAATTTGGATTATGGATTAATGGTCAAATGAATGACAACAAACATGCAAATGTACATATCATATTTGCACAGCCGTTTTCAGCAGTGGCTGCTAATCAGAGGCAAATACGTGGGTCACCATGGCGAGTGATGAGCATCACTGCAGCTTCGTCCGTCTCATACAAACTCAAGCCCTGCGGATTTTAGACGGGGTGGTTTTCCTTCTCACATATTACCTCACACACCTGCTGCAAATACCAAAACCAAAGCCAAGAATTTCCTTCAATGTACTTTGAACTTTGAATTTAAGGAGATTTCTTTTTTAAGCTAAAAGTTTCTGGATTTTATGCAAAGGCTTTTGGCCTGAAACCATTTTAATGATTTTTCTTCTCACTTGGTTGCAGGTGAGGGCCTTTGTCACGCCTCCAATAGTGCAGCCACCAATAACAGTCTCCCTCGCCTTCATCCCACACACACACGCACACACACAAACACACACTTCTGGCTTCTCCAGGTGCCAGGGTGTGAAGGGATCAGCCAATCCCAGCACTCGTCTGAAGCTGGATGGTGGCCATCGTGTTATTAAAAACTACGGGTGAGCTTTGCTGCTCGCTTCTCCTCTGCACTCCAAACACTTTATGAAAAAATAACTTATGAAACAAAACAGCGTTGAGTAGTGGGTAAGCTTCCCAGAGGGAAAAAACAAATGTGAGTTTTCTTTCCAATAAGCCAATGCACTGAATCCCTCTTACCCCCCATTTGCATGCACTTATAAGGAATCAATTCATGGGTCATCATTACATGATTGATGTCTCCATCTCGCTGCTCTCTGTGTCCAATGATAATCTTCACTGATATTATTTCCATAAACATCATTATCAGATCGAGACGTACTATGTCCTCACTCAGGACTACTGGGAGAGCTGAAGTGCCTTTGATGAGATGAGATCACATTTTAGAGGGAGCTGCCTGCTCTTTGCCTGTAGCCAAAAACAGCCTAATTGTGTTTTGTCCCATATGTGAATTATTATTAACGACGATTCATTTACTACACTTCCTTTGCCAATTTCCTAAATTAAAAAAATACCATGTTGTGATTTACAGCGCAACCCCCCATTTTCAGCACCGGCTTCCAGCGTCACCATGGCAACTTCCAATCAGCAAGGATGGTGGAGCCTGCCGGCCGTGTGTTTGGCGCGAGGCTCTGAGAGGCGCAGGTGGAGCACATATGGAACAATGGCCTAGCAAAAAAAAAGAAGAAAAAAAATGAAACACTCTGCCCGCCTGTATGTGCCAGCAGTGCCCATTTTAATCCCACCGTTACCTTCTAGTGCTCTCTGATGGAGACGTTCTGCTGCAATCACAGCCTCAGACTGCTGTTGGGCCCATGCCAGACTTTCCCTTGACAAAGCCAGAGCCAGTGTGCTTTTGTAAAACAATGTCTCCAAGAGTCGTAGATCTTGGAGACTTGATGCACAGTGCATCTCTCAATCATTTAGTGTAATTGCGCCTCACCGTCCCACACTGAGACGTCACTGACCTTGGCTGATCTCAAAGCGCGGAGATGTTTCTTCCCGATTCCAGTTTCGTGAAGCGTTGTCATGTTTTTGGTAGCTAATATCCACCGTAATGGATGTTTTACTGCGTTTTGGTTCATTCATGGCCATACATACATTGAGGCTGGCTGTTAATGGTGTTTGTGCCTCATATGGCTAGTAATTGGGGTAGTAATGTTATGGAAATCACTTGCATGTGCAGTAAATAAATCAATCATCCAAGGGGCCTTATCTATCACTGCACATTTAAGCAGTCAGCTCCTATGTAGGTTAATTAAAGCACAATGGCCGAGGAAAGGACCTGGCACCCGTCCTGCTTATGTTTAAGCCTTCTCCGGGCCCGCTGGGCTGGAGCTTTCTACAGCCGGATGAAATTTGCCCATTTCATCCACCCCCATCCCCAGCTGAATACATAAATCATCTGTAAGGGCCTCAGCTTCGACCCTAAATTCCATGAACAATGGTGTTTGTCCGCAAATACCACACATAATTGCTGGATGCTCTTCAAAGCAGAAATGGTGTTTCTTTGCACTTATCTAGGGGCATATAGCACAGATTTTTGTGACTCACTTCATCTGGTTTTGGAACAAATCAATTAAGATGCTGTGCCACATCCAGCATGGATATAGGATGAAGTGCGCCACCACTGATTCACTTTTATGTTTGGCCTGAGCTGTGAGATAAGAATGAATGGCATCTGTGTGTAGGGGGAGGTTGGTATGGTAGCAGAAATGTCAAAGTTCAAACAAATGTTGGCTATATTTCAGATCAAAACCTCTCAGTGGTGGGAAGTATGTCCGTAGTAAAAGGGATTACATTTTGAAATTACAGTTACTTATCTTAATAAAGCTTCCATATTGTTGTCTCGCCAGGAGTTTGAAGGACAGTTGATATGAACTTGTGGGACGCGTTAGCTTGGCACAGGGGCTGGAGGTCTAAGGAAGCCAAAGAGAAGGTAAATACACCTCTCGATAACTCACAAGTTGTCTTATTTACAAATAAGACAACAAATGTTGTTTAGGCCACAAAACTATCTTGTAGGTTTAGAAAAACCATCATGGGTTGGGTTAATATAGGTACACTTGTTACGTAACTTAAGCTACATTGCTCTGGGTGTCTAATAATGACGTGTATGGGTTATTTGAAAGCACAGTGCATCTCGACGCTTTAGGGTGACTTGTGCTTTGGTGTCAAGACGCCAATGGCCACTACCTAAGCATTGGGATTTGATACCCTGGGAGGGAGACCAGGCTGTACTGTTGGTTAGTAAGCCTGCAGTCACCTGGTTCTGATCACCAGTGCCAAGCTAACATTAGCTTTTGATGGTCAGTAAAAAAAACAGAGGATTTGAGATGGTTTGAAGACTCTATTAAACAGTCACAGATCCTATGATTATTACTGTAGGCCCTTGCTTTCAATTTGCAAAGCACCTCGTCACTTCTTCCTGGACCAACTGATGAATTACAATCTGAAATTCATGTCATATCTCCTGCTCAGAAACATTTTATATGTGTGGTTTCTACTATGGAGCGTTTCAGCATTAGTGTCATCCCAATCTTCTCTCTCACCCTGGGAGGATCAGAGCGGAGAGACCGGGCCGATACAACTCCTCGTGGCCCTCGGCTGTCACTGATAACGACTGTGTCTCATTATCCGCCTTGTGGGGGCCACGGAGGCAGCGGCGACCGTAAACACCATCCTCCTATCCTTCCACAATGGGCCGTTTGCAGACAAAAGGCACTCTCGAAAGCTTGAACTCAAGCCAACAGCTCTATTCATGTTGCCATGTATGGCAGATGTCTCGGTGAGCCTATGGAAGGTTTCAGATCTATGTTGCTCATAAAGACGGACAACTGCAACGCAAGTTGGTGTCTTGAGGCATCTGCAGTATATGAGAAGTGGAGGTATTTAATTTTTTCGTATTGATGTAGCAGAGTGTTCTGTCCATTTAATCAACCAATATCATTATTGAGTTGGGATAAGAAGAGCGAGTTAAAGACAGTAAACACCTGCGAAGCGGTAGGCTATACTCATCATTAATCATCCTTTTTTTTAACATCCCATTGATTTATCGAGCACTTTATCTGGTCACTCTGTAGCCAAAGATAGATTGTAAGACTACATGTTTGCTGGCTCCAGCTTCTCAAATATTTTTTATTATTGCTTTAAATGTAATATCTTTGGGTTTTGAACTGTTGGTCAAACAAAAACACAGAATTTGTCAGCTTCAGCTAATTGGGATGGGGATTTTTGGGTGGGTGATAGAGAGGAAGTTACTTGACCAAGGTCCTGCCTGTTTTGGCAACACCTATGCGGCCCAATGGTTTATGAGGTTCTTCATATGTTTTTGTACCTTAATGTTGTCAGTCTGTTTTTCCGTGGTGTAATTATTGTAATTTCTGTCTACTCAATACAGCACATACAACATCTGTTGCATCCTGGAAGAGGGATTCCTCCTCTTTTGCCCTCCCGAGGTTTTCTCCTCCGCCCCGTCAAAGAATCAGGTGTAAGAATAGAGGTTATCATGCGCTGCACAGATTGAGGAAAATTAGATTTTGAGCCTTATAAAGAAAATTTACTTGATTTAACTTGACTATGTTTCATTATTATCTGTAATTTTGTTGAAGAAACAGATAATTAACTAATCACAAAAACAATCAAGGGACTAACTAATATCGGAAATACTAATTTGCTGCAATCTTAATGAAACATTTGTTTATGTTGGAAAAAAGGAAATGTGAGAAATTTTTATCTTTGCTTATTCCTGTTCAGGGTCACAGGAGTTGGAATGCATCCCAGCATGCATGGGGTGACAGGAAGAGAAACACAGTTCACCAATCTTTTGCAATGCACATACTATATATTCATCCAAACAAGCTTTGACTGTCCTGACAACCTGAAGGAAACCTACACACACCGAACAAGCGAACTTCATGGTTGAAATAAAGATTATCAAAAGCCAAAAAGGTTGCATCACTTACGGTTGAGTGACAGTGTTTTTATCCTCCCGACAGCTACAATAATAGCCACAACGCTCAACAACAGAAATTCGTACTAAGAAGTAGCACTGTGTGAAATTCAGAAAACAATGGCATCATAATCAGCACACAGTTAAACATCTCCCTCAACAACCAGAGCCATTATTAAAAAGGCGAACAAATCAATCATTACTGAGTGTGGCACCCCACTCTCATTAGAAAATCATATAGATTAAATGTTAATCATAGCTAACTCTATAGCAGTGGGTTTCTGCCAAGATGACAGATGGACCATTAATGAGAATAACGAGAGGATCTTAGTCTATACACGGATATGGAGAAGCAACAACAATCATAACACCACACTTGGCTTCCAAAAAACTGTTATTTAGACAGAAATAGAAGAAAATAATCAGTATGCATATGCAGAGTAGCTCCTTTCCCAAAGTCAAAGAGTATGTGTTAAAAATGTGTGAGCTGCAGACATGTTTTAAGATGTTTTCATAGTGGCCGCTGCCACAGGAGACTGAGGGAAATTGGTGGTAACACCTGTCACACACATTCAGCATCAGATATTAGCATCCGTCTCTTTTACTGGTCTGTGAGAGACGAATAATTACTCTTGTTTAAAAATCGGCCTATTAGCGCTAACCAGGTTATATTGGACATCTGTCTCAGAGAGCTGACTGATATAATTGGCTGCCATCATATCGCGCTTCATTCTATGGCAAAGCACACTGGCATGACAGGCATTCAGAAGCGTTGCCGCCACTGGGTGACGTAGACTCCAACGTGTCTGTTGGAGTGAGTCAGATGAAATTGTACAAGATGAAAGTTGTGGCGAAAAACAGAACACATATGTCCATGTGTGGCGCTCAGTGGCATGTTATTGGCACAGAGTTTTCATCAGGTCTGACAACATATGTTTAGAACTCAGGAGGCTTTGGGCAGGAGGGAATAGCGCGGCGTTTGAAGTCAACTGCCGCATTAAGCAGAGGAGCGGCACAGTTGTGTGGAGATGCTCTCTTGTTCAAAGGGATGGAAGGAACCGCTCCGGGGAGCGTCCAACATCAAGAGCTGACCCCGGCACTGTTTCCCGCTACCTTCTGCCATGCGTCCCGCCGCCGTATGCTGTGATTCCCAAAGACCGGCAGGCCTGTGCCATCTGGCCTCACTTCGGATTCCCCGGACACATATTGGGAATCCAAACTATGCCACCTCCCCGTCTCTCCCTACCCTCTGCGCTCTCTCCCTCTGGGTCGTCTCTGCGCCTCCACTTCATCCCTGCTTGAGTGTTGGCTCAAGTGGAAGGGGTCTGCTCTCCAAGTGATCCCAGTTGCCCTTTTCCTCTTTAATCCCCTTGTGATGGGATCCAGTAGGAGCCCTTTAAATTCAGAGGGAAACGGTCGATATTTTTTAAGATGAAGGAAAATCCCCGGTGGGTTCTCCACCCAATGTAGTCTGTCTCTGACGTTGTAGGGTGCTTGGTTCATTACATGACCTTCAGACTGCTTTTTTTCTGATCTGCTGCTCTTTAAATGACCCTGAAATTTCCCTCTTTCTCAGCCACAAAGCCAAGATTGATACAATTCAGCGCCTCAGTTTTAGAATCTCATGCTACACATTGGTGTGCTGCGACATCTTTGCCATCCTTCCAGTTTTAGAGTGCCAATTGTGATGTTAACATGTTTACAGAGAAACTAAGAAAGAAGAGGCTCCAGGAAGAGAGTGGTGGTGGGCTGTACAATATGTTCTGTAGCACTGCCACAGATTTCACACTCTTTTTGTGTGTCTCTTTCTCTTCCTCTCCTCTGGGCGTCGCCTCAGTGGGGACTTCGATTCCCTAATAACTGGGGAATCAAAGTTGGACAGCGCCACTGCTGAGATTCATAAAGGAAGCAGTGGAGTGGCTGGCCATTCATTCATCCAGCCCCATTACAACATATACCAGATGGACACTGCACGTCACCGGGTGACATCTCAAGACAGCCGCAGCCGCCTGGCTGCCCGGCTTGAAAAAGATGAAAGTTATGAGGGAGACGGGAGGCAGGTTGCGTCAAACAGAGACAGATCTGATCAACAACTGCACAGAGATGAAATCAAAGTGGTTGAAGCATGTGGCGTGAGGCATCTGGTATTCCAGCAAACAGAAACCAGCGTAGCTGCCAACGCTATCAGGGGAGAGTAGCCTCCCCCGCTCAGCGGCCTCAAGCCAGTGGAAATGCTACTGGCTTGTGTTTTAAATCCACAAGAGGTGTATTGTTTGACTGTGTTGTCTTAAGGTTTTTTTTATTTTTTTGGGGAGGGGCGGTGGTTGCTGGTAGTAGAGACACAAGACAGGCATGTGACAAAAGTCCTGGGCTGGTTTCAAACCTGAAATTCATGTTTACATTGTACACACAGACCACGAGGCTGCCAGGACGCCCCCTGTGCTAAGTTCCTAACACAACAAGTCTAAACAGTAGCTTATTTATTCAAAGTAAATCAATAGCAAAGGTGACATTAGGAATTTGCGCTTACTGGAAAGACGCCAGTACATCTGCTCAAATCCTGGGCCACTTTTCTTATCTGCAGCGGGAGCCAAGATCTGATAACAGATTTTTAAATGGTCCTCTGCAAATATTTTTCAAAAAGCCACAGTATCCCAACAAATTAAAAACAGAATTGATGTAATGTGGGTTTATGTGTGTATAACAACATTATGCACGGTGTATCTGTGTACATCTGTACATGGAGTGTAAAGAACCTGTCAAGCCCCCCCCCCGGTATTGATTTTACATTTCATACTACTTCCTGCATAGAGCACTGTGAGCATCTGATCCCCTAATCTCAGAATGCCAGCTTTCACTCAATGTCATCTGCCAATGAGCTGCAACCAGGCGCCCATCCTGCCTCTGGCACCAGAACTGCATCCATCCAGCTTGTGTGCGCTAATACCCGCCGTTGCTAGGCTACAACAAGAGGAATCAAATTTAGGTGGCTTCCACAGCTGCGCTGTACTGTTGTGCACCGAGGGATGTACATGGCAGCGTTCCCAGTATGCACCTGGATGGAATGAAACAGGAAGAAGTGGAGACGTCTAATCTGCTAGGTACAGTTGTGGCTGTCTGCCCTGCGTATGTCCCGAAAATATGTCCAGAAACAGGAGGAAATGACATTTCACGTTATAGATTTTCATATTTGTTTTTAAGAAGCCGTGCACTGTTGACCAAGTCAATGTTGTGTTTTCCTCACAGGAAGGTCGGCAGGGGACTGAAAGTATTGGATTGGGGGAAATGGGGTTTTATCTGGAAACTGTTAGCTTCTGGTCTGATTACAAGCACTTTCTAAAATGGTGCCCACAAGGTGTTTAACTGAGCCATGTGATAAACAGAAACATATGTGATTCAGTTAAACTTGGAGGAATCTTGTGATAACACAAATCTATAGCAGTCCGGTTTTCTCTACAGAGTCATAATGCGGCTGCTTTTAAGCTTTCACTTATCATACTTTACAACTACACCACAGCTATGATCGAGTCCTCTTTTCATCAGTTCATTGCATCACTAAATGCTCTTTGCTCAGATCTGAGAAACAACTGGGTTTTGAACAATTGGCTGCAAACAGTCTCTCCAACACGCCAAAAACCATAACGGGCTTCTCCACAGCCGACTTCCTAAATCTTCGTTTCAATGGAATCAGTGAGTCGCGCTGCTCAGACATTGTTAATCACAGGGTTCACACGACTGTAACAACATCTTAACAATCATATTTCCAAAGAGTAGCGTGCCAAAGGCTGAATTATTAGATCTTGGAAAGCGTGCCAGGCTGACATTAACAAAACTCTTGTGAAACCGGCCTTAGTTGAGAGAAAACGGTTAAACATCTTACATTTCTGGGCTTAACTCACAGTACAGTGAACCCTGAGGAGTATTAAGGCTGAAAAAGACCATTAGCAATATGGGATGCATCCTTTAAATACTATGTGCCCCAAGACAATTCCCTGCTGTTCAGACACTTTTTTTATAATACTTAATCAATAGTTTGACATTTCTTGAAGCTTTCGTGAAGGAAATTAAAAAATTTTTTTGACTGGATTAATCAAACAAGTAAGTGTGCACTGCTTGTAGGCAATTTTGTTTCCTCTGTACACAGCCAGAGTAGCCGTTTCCCCTTTACAGTCTTTATGCTAAGCTAAGTTATCCTGCTGCTGCGGGTAACTTCATATTTAGTTTACAGACATAATGATATCGATCTCCTCGTCTAACTCTCAGCACGTAAGTCAATAAGCTGATTTTAAATATGTCAAAAATGTTTCTTTATCAAAATAGAATGTTGATGAAAGATACCGCCAGATGTTCATCTAAATTTAAGAAGTTTGAACTGGATTTAGCCAAATGCACTCTGTATACATATCTAAAACCAATTCCTTGTAAAAGCCAACATCACTCAATTTTGACTCAAAGAAAGAATCAAAGTGAATGCAATCATTCAAAGTGTATTTCCTATTTCTTCTTTTGGTAATCGTTTTCACGCGTAACTTCAAAGCTGGACTTAACATGTGGGTGGAGTGCAGTCTGTCAATGCACACTAATAAATGCAAAAATACACTTTAATTTGAAAAAGAGCCAAGTTTCTGGACTTTGGGATCGTCTCCCTCTTAGAAAGCCAAACGCATCATCTGCTACAAATAGCACCCTCACGCAACTGACCAAAAATCTCACCCTGGATCCGCATTGTGCTACCAAACAGTTATCTTGCCGTCATCTCCAAAGTACATCAGAGGCCAATTGAAGCTGCATATTTGACCAATATTTTGTTGGTTTATCCCAAAAGTGCAAAATAAATCCTTTCCCTCCTCTAGCGCCTAACAGATGCTGGTGCCACCATGTTGCCAGCTCTCCCAATGGCAGAGAAGATGACAGGAGCTGCCAAAAAATTCAGTCTCCTTTGGCGATGGAGGTTCAAGTAATGTTCAAGTGCATGCTCTCAAGGAAACAATGAAGTATTTAATATGTGAAATAACTGGAATATTACATGATATATAAAACGTGCATGTGATTCATTTCCTGCCCTGTTCCTTTCTCACTTTTCCTAAACTTACTTCAAGGCAGAAGATGAGTTGACGTGACCAAGAGGAAGAACATTCACACAGTTCAGACCTACATGAGACCTTTTCTCTCATCTGTAGGCCTACTTGTATGTAGGAGTGTTTTTGTGTTTGGCATTTTGAACTGGAAAGGTGAAATGGTCAGGTGAAGGAGAGCTGGCAGAGGGAGGCAGTGGGCTGATTTTCTTTTTTTTTTTGTTCTATTGAAATGTAAAAATGTGATTTCTGATAGGTATTATGAAATCAGTTACTTTGAAATGTTTGAAAATATGAATTTCTTTTGGTATGTTGAGACCCCCGGCACATTCAACCACACTAGTGTCCAAAATAACTTATTTCTCTCATACATTCATGCAAATATTATGTGGGAGTAAAATAACCTTATGACTACATATATTTACATTTTATGTTCCATTATACATATACGCTGCTATGTGTCAAAGGGAAATGCCGAACCTTTGAATCCACCACATTTATTTGACATATGTGCTCCTTACATGTTGATGTATCAATACTAATTATCCAATATTGTAATGCATGATGTCTAATGAGTACATTTCTGATAGTGGTGCATTTAGCTCCTCATATTTATGAATCTGTATTTTTGCTGGGCTTTAAGTTTTAATTTAGTATTTTTACATTTTGATATTGATACTTTTATTAATAGGACAATATTTCAATATTTCAACATTTCTTCCAACTCTGCTGATGAGAAACTCAAAAAGGATTCAGGTCTACCAGGTAGGGGTCACATAGTTGTTTCCTTTGGCAATTTCTGCAGAATGTTTTGTTGTTTTTAAATACCCATATAGGCTGTCATATCAAAGTCTCTCCTTATCGTGTACTATTGCAAGATTGGGGACAATGCTGAAATTAAATATAATGTGCAGTTTTAATGCATATTGGCTCATGGCATGTCTTCCAAGTAAAGTAAAAAGTGTTTATGGCAATATCTTTCATAACAAATTGATAAAGACATTTAATTACCAATAAAAACAACTCAAACTTGATGAACCCTGTGTCATGGGGATTACCATAGTTATGAAAAAAGTTATTAAAATTGATCAATATTGGAAGAACAAGGATAAGGCATGTTAGAAATTAAGATTTAAATTAAATTAATTAAATTAAATGAATACAAAAATATAATATGCATCACACTAGACAGAATATTAATGGATGGATGGAGACATCTTTACAATGACTGCTGTTGGAGAGCTTATGAAATCAAATACTGCCTATGGGAACTGGCATATCTGAAGACCTACAAGCTTCTCTTTCTCACACATACACACACACACGCACACACACACACACACACACACACACACACACACACACAAGCACACCCTCAGTCTCACGCCCCATGTGAACACTCATCTTTAACGAGGGGAGAGCTGCAACCGTGCGTGATTGTTTTAGAGAGGCTGCCCTAAAGGCACGTTATCGCTCAATGTGGGACTGCTTCTCCCAGTCATACGTCCCCTCTTGTTGATTGTGCAGCGTGGATCAGCGTCAACAAAGGCATCATTAGTGGGGCTTTGGTCCCCACCAGGCCTGGGCTAATTATGAATGGGGGGCCCGGTAATAATTTAAGGGCCCATCGGTGCAGCTTGAAACTGAAGAGAGAACTTCACAGATTCAGTGGCGGCGTGCTCGGCCCATCTGCCTTCATTTCCCAGCCACCTGCCTGAAGATCTGACCCACGTCAGCCGCGAGGATGGAGCACCATTATACACAAGAGAGAGGCGCAGGAAGCATATGGGATTTATACATCGCTTTAATGAATGATTTGCAGTGGTCATTAAAAGCTTTGGACAATTACCTGGTTAGAGCACGATGGCCTGCCTGGTAAATTGTCTAACAATTGTTAATTCTGCATTTTATTTCAGGATCTGCAATTGAAGCATTTCCCCTCTTTCACATGCTGGAAGTAGGAAAGTGGCATCCACTGATCATATCAGTTGTCACATACTCACACAGACACATATTTGCAATTAGATCTATGAATTTAAGAGAAATATTATAGATAGAGTTTTGTTCTCTGTAAACTGTAGTAGTCCTGTGGAAAATCTGAAAAAAGCTCAAATTTGTTTAATTGTGGTTTTGCATTGGTCTGATTACTGGAGTCATTTTGTAATTGCTAAAGATTCATAGAGAAGTGATCATTGTTTCTGCCAGAAGAGGGCAGTATCCATTTTCTTAATCACATCTCAAGTGAGTCCCCCCTTTGCCAAAGCAAGCACAAACATTGCTCCAATTCCAAACCACACAAAAGAGGGAATTTGAAAGTAAACAAATGAGCCCGATGGGATGATCAGCATTCTCAGATTTGCAGCATAAACTCTTTTCCCATGGAGCGGGCTCATAATTTCAACACAGGCCTTGGATTTATCTCTCAGCAGTTGATTCAATTGGTGACGTAGCTCTGATTTACAAGATCTCAGATTTGACATCTTTAAAAAAAAAGAATGAAATAACATCCAAGGGGAGATAGGGTGAGAAGAAAATGCAATTTCGGGAGGTTTTGCAGGACTGAGGAGCCACAATGGCTCACATTATTTATAGGTGCCAAGTAGTATCTCTTTACTTCTGGGTCAGATACTGTAGTAAGATCAACTAATTTGAAATGTGAGCCATTTGGACAAACTTGAGCCATAAAGTATTCATGAAATCATGAACTGTAGCATAAAGTGGGGTGGCTAGAATGCAAATCAGGGATATGGTTTTCCTTCCAGATGCTGATGAATAACATGGTCAAGCGTACAGTATGTTCAGTGACTCTGTAGCATGCTGATGTGAGATTAAACTCGAGACGCTATTTTTCATCAAGTCAACATCCACCGAGTTCGGTGATTATACCCGTTGATGGAAGACGTCCAGCTCAGTTTGAACTATATTCTCTAAATCTAAAGTGAATGTTAATTATTACCAGTCTGCCCAGGTCACTCATTAATATGTAAGCTCTAATTTGGGCCTAAACATTTAAGAGTCTTTTCTGAATGGAGCAGCTAATTTGAAAATAATCTAGAGTGGCACACAGCTTTTGTCGGCAATGACATCACCCTGTGGATTATTCACGCAGCTTGCAAAGAGGGTTCCCAACGATAGGTTCAGTACTAGTTATAAGAGCTGCCTCGGGGCAGTCCTTTCTCTTTTGTTTTCTTTTCTGTCTGTCTTTCTTTCACCAAAATCCTCCCGCGAAACACATGGTGCGGGGTTTTCTTTAAGCACTCAAACGCAACATTTTACAAGACTGTGTGCGACAAAAGACCCTGAACGCACACTGCTGGGATGTCTCCCTCCAGAGAGCTGGTCATATTTGTGGCTTATAATGCAGAGCTGCGGTGAGGATCTGCCTCCCCTCTCAGTTCCAGAAGCAGTATGCTACTGATTGTGAAGAAAAGGGGAGCTGAACACTGAGTCACAAAAACACAGGGCTGGTTTTGATCTGGACTCAATGGCCTGGAATAACTGGCCCCTGAAGAGCTCTTGTGTCAAATGGTATCTGTGACAGGGAACAGAGAAGGGGGATAAACATGCTGCATTTAACATGTGGACATAACACCTCCCCCTCACACCATCTGGAGGAAAACAACCTCATCTTCAACCAAAAAGCTCTTGTTTTGGTTGCATTTCATAAACTTTAACTAGTCACAGATTCTGATGCAACAACTGATTCTGAATAATCAAACAATTTCTTAAGTAATTGTTGCAAAGAAAGCTGCCGAAGGTCAAATATAAGCGTTCAAATGTTCCTTTTTAAACAACAGGCAGACTACCGATGCATCGACAAGTTGGCTGACTCCTTTCTCCCTTTGAATCGTCCTCTGCTTTGTAGTGTGAGGGTGTTTGGAGGCAGGTCAAAAGGCCCCTTTCAACCCAAGTCCTCACCTACTTCCTAATGAATTCCCAGGGTCCATCAACCTGCAGGCGCTCCCATACAAGCTAACCAATGATTACACCTTGAGGGGGAGAGGGGGGCGGGTGGATGAGGAGGAGGAAGAGAGACTGGTGAGAGACCATCCCCAGTACACTCACACACATACACACAACCACCACCACCACTACCATCACCCCCCAGATTGGAGGCAGGTGCAGCAGCAAATCAAGCCTCATTAGCTGCACCTTCTGCTAGCGTATACCGTGGACAGATGGAAGCTCGCCCTCACATGTTACCTCACATCAGATGGCAGTTGGAGGAGGGTGGCTAGGGGGTAACAGGGAGGTACACTTGCCCCCTTCTACCGGCGCAACTTCCTCCGAGCTACATGATGCCCCTAAGCGCTGATCTAGCAGCGGAATGCTCCTTAACCTTAATCCTGCTGGCAACTACCAGTTTCCAGAGAATATCTTACATCAGATCAGGTGTAACTTATTCCCTGTCAGGCCTGGCCCTGGTTAGAGAGGTGCATTCCTGGCCCAAGGAGGAGTCATGGACCTGCAGAGGCCCCCGTGGCTGCCTTTCTGCCGAATCTATGTAAAAAGAGCTGGGAGCGTGTATGCGTTAGCATGCGCAGGCATATGATATGCTAAAACACACTATGGGGCCACCAGGTAAATGACAGAGCCTCGAGTGCAGAGTATCGTATCTCCCTCTTGTCCTCATGGCACTGACACAAGATCCTTAGCAGCTAATTGAGGCAACGGTGCAATTCATTGGTGCAGGGCCCAGTGTCAACACCTTCTTCAAGGTAACAGCGGATTTATCCCCATACTATCAGGGACATGGGCAAAAAGTGTCACAGGGAGGCCACGTGCAAATTGATTGCGTCTGTGTGACAAGAAATACTGTGCGTTTCACCACAGAGAAAGGTCGTCAGAACTGGAAGGATTTAGGATGCTGGAATTTATGGTTGAGCCCCTGAAGGTGCCGTGGGTCGAATTCAGTGAATCATCTAGGAAGAAAGATGCCCACTTGACAGACAGCAACCCCGTCTAACACCAGCTTTCCCTCAAAGCTCAAGTAAAATATTTTTTGTTTAGAAAAAAAAAAGTCCAGCAAAACTGGTCAAAGAAAAAAGGCATAAGTTCAAGGAGAAAGAAGTCACAGGACTGAACATCTATTGGAAAAGCACAGCGCATCACCATCACAGGTAACTTATAAGTGATTAATCCAAATAAAAAGGTCAGGCCCAATTTATGACTTATATAAGTGGTGTTTTGGCAAGTCATTATGTATAATAAATCAAAAATCTACGCTCTCAAATTTAGATGTCGGCCTATATGATACAATTTTGGTTTAGGTTTGCAGAGGTGGGGATAGTGAAATTCTTAAAAGGGTGTTGGTGGTGTTGCAGGAAGAATGAGGACAGTGCCACAATGGGTACTTTGTCTAGACTTGGTAGCTAGCGGAGGGAGGGAGGGGTATCCGTGGTGGGAATGGAGCTGCGGCATTAATGGATTGAACTGAAGTAGTTGGCTGGAATGCTCAAGTTTTGGGGCTTCTCCCGTACAAACCACAGCGGGCTATTTATTTCTTAAACACAGAGAATAGCTCTTCTATGACAGAATTGTGCCTCGAAGCTGCTCTCATTAATACTTTTATATAAACAATGGATAAATAATTATGTGGAACATAATCAGCTTCAGCTACTGATTATATTTATTATTTATTAAACTGCTAATACTTTTTCAGCTAATCGATAATCGTTTAGTCTATGAAATGTAAAAAAACAAGCCATCACAACTTCACAGAGCCATACTAGAGGTATTCAGATGTGTTGATTTGTTTGACCAAAAGTCCAAATACCCCAAAATATTTAGTTTACAATGATATATGATTTAAAATTTTTTTTAATGCAGGTAATCCTCTCATTTGAGAGGCTGGAGTCAGAGAATTTTTTAATTGTTTCACTATTTCTTCTTGAAAAAGAATAGGATTCATTTGATTATCAAAATAGTTGCCAATTATTTTTCTGTCAATTGATCAATGAATCAACTAAAAAGAGCCGACCGAAAAGTACCACTCACAGCTCTAAAGAGCATTTTAGCCTCTTTCAGCTCACTATTTTTGTTTTACAGGTTGTTGTCCTGACCCCAAGTTGCAAAAAAAAGAAAAATCATTGCAGGTTTAAGATTTCATAAAAAAATAAATAAATGGAATGTCTAAATTAATTATGTTCCAAATGGATATAGATTTCAGGAACAATCTGTACTAAGTTGTAACTTGCAGTATAAATCATGTCAGGGTCACATCAGATTATCTCTGCATGTTGCTCACCTCCAGTAAGACTGGAACTTCCAACTGGAAGCCATGTTGTTTGACTGGTCTTAACGCTCCGTCCTTCCTCCTTCATTTTCCGAACAGCAGTGTCAGACGGAGGGGACATCAAGGTGAATGTTTTGCGGCGCAACTCGGAACATAAATATATTTAATAAATTGAAGCCTTTTTGAGAGGCAATGTCAAAATCTCTGGGAACATTTGTGTTTGTGATGTCAAGTCCTTGTGTTAATGAACTGCGTCCGTCTTGACATTTTCTAACAACGTTCATTTCAATCAAGCTGCTGAGGAGGTACTTCTGTTTGGCTGGGAGCTAATGAAGAGAAACAGACACACATATGGGACTCTTTTTTCCCCCCTCTTTTTCCCGTCTTATCCTTCCATCTACACCCAGATCCATATGCCATATGGGAAAGTGTGGATGAGAAGATCCAAGAGCTCGGTGCATGTTCGGTCTCTCTCCAAATGCAGCTGAAAGAATCAAAAAGTCTCCCACTCTTGTCGCGCTCACTCCCATGGGCACATGAAAGTGAAGGTTACACTAGCAGCCCTTTTAATGATGGTC
Organism: Ophiodon elongatus; assembly: GCA_016806645.1. Taxonomy (NCBI): domain Eukaryota; kingdom Metazoa; phylum Chordata; class Actinopteri; order Perciformes; family Hexagrammidae; genus Ophiodon; species Ophiodon elongatus. Next base: position 387,074 of record JACSYO010001725.1, read on the forward strand.
CTTTTTTGATGGGTTTTGTTTCATTTCGAGGGAAAATCTTCATTGTTCATCCGTTGCCCGATGCCAGGTTTGAACACACGGCGCCATATGTTGTGTGCTGCCTCGCTACCTTACTTCTAAACCAAGGATTTTAAATGTGTCATCTTCATAGGCTTCACAACCACACAGCCCATTTCAGGTGGACTGGTGGTCTTTGTCAATGTTAAGCTGCAAACAGTTGCAGCCCTAATTTGTAAAACCAAAATGCAAAGCGGAAAACAGTTGGAGAACCACGTATGATTTAAACCCTTTGGAGTTACAACCTTAACCTTGAAGGTAAAAGCCATAAGAAAGGTTTAAACAATGAACACTCCTATTGTATCGGTCTCACAATTCAAACATCTCGGTCGTAGTCCGTCACAGTTTCCAGCTTCAGAGGAGAATTCTCGCTCAATCACATCGATGTGCTTCAGCCAAGATGAAGTCTGGAAGCTATTAACAGAGAGTATAGCAGTGCTTCAGCAGAAAGTACAGTAAATGTTAAGCAGGTGAAGGATTTTAACGCTATAATGATGTGAATTTTACTCATCAATCTTCCACAGAAAAAGAATAATTTTCAAGGCCGGTATTTTCAAGCTCGCCACTACTTTTTTTCCTTTTTTTTATCTCTCACTCTGGAAATCCTCTTAATGTCACTTTAAAAATGCAAATGGAAATGTGCTGCCGGGACCACATCTTTCTAGAATACATACAGCAGGGTTACATGAGGCAGATGTTTATAGATGCCATGCTTAAGATACCAACACAACCCTGCCTGCATTATATACATCAAGTAGCTTCCCCCCAACATAAACAATTATTCCTGCCAGTGTTTTCACAGGTGGGAGTGCAATATTAATCTGCCACAGTCTATACATTGCACCATTCATCACATAATTAGATTTTCATGAAGTAGATTGCCTCCTTATTGGTTGTCACTTCAACTCTATGCTGTCAATGAGAGAAGCCCCTTCTGTGGTCCGTTCCGTCAGCCCATCTTTACTTTGCATACCTGCCAACACAGCTATGAAGAAATTACCCTAATCATCGCGGTAATTAACATCAATAATTATTGACAGTGCCACAGACCGGAGGGAACGGTGGACAAAAGAGTTGGTTTCTTTATGGAACACTTTGAAGCCAATTTCCTGGGAGAAGTGTTGTTTCCGCTGCTAAAAAGTCCGTCAACGCGCTGTTTAGAGCGAGGTATAGGAGCCAGAGTGATGTCATATACTTGCTAATGTAGAGTGCCACCCGCAACAGCAGGTGACCACCCCCCCCTCCCCATCCAACACACACTCCAGCACTGACACCCCCTGCATCTCCACTCTGTTTGCCAGGAGTGCACCTGCAGCTTATTATCCAAGCCTTTAGGTTTATAATGTAGCACAGGTGCTAAAGTGATACAGCACCATTGTAACACACACACACACACACACACACACACACACACACACACACACACACCCACGTCAACAAACATTAACAGGCACCAAAATAGGCATACACACTTCCAGATGTGCGATGATTAATTAATACTATGGTATGGTAGGTAAATCCTAACCATTGTTCTCTCCCAGTGTTGGGAAACACAGGGAGCACACTACTTATTTTAAGAATTTACATATGTTTATATGTCAGTCTTAGATTATTCAGATACACAATTTCCTAGATTTCTTTCTCTGACATGATGCTCTAGTGTGCTATATAAAAGGTTTGAGTTCCCATGTTTTTTTCATATGCAGATTAGTTTTTTTTGGGTGCAAAGGGGCTTTTCAAAAAGCAAATCAAGCCTTTTTACTCACATGTTGAGTATCACTTGTCCTAAGAAGGAATACCATAAAATTTAGACAAAGCATAAAAAAAAAGGCCCGCTCCTTGCCTCTGTTGATCACGGAGGTGTTGGTGCACATTACTGACCGATGTGATGTGGTTTAATGTGATATGTGCTAATATGGTATAGTGTGAAGTGATGTCATAGGAAAACTTGCCTATTCTAGTGAGGTGCTGGCTCGCTGGCTGACATTGAAAAAGAGAGAGCAGAAAGTCTCACACACATAACTCAAAGAGACGGGCGGTACAGCAAACAGCTTTCTTCAGGATGAGAACAACAGTCATCTGACTGGCATTTACACTAACGAGGACAGGTGTTTTAACTCAAGGCAGTCAACTTGAGGACAGTCGAAAGCCAGAAACCAGAAAGAAGCGAGACACAAGTCAAAATAGACAATGAGTCTTACATTCATCCAGTGAATATTAATATAAATGTCTGGTTAGTATAAATGCCAGTCAGGTGACTGTTCTTATCCTGCAGAGGGCTGATTGTACGAAGATTGATTTTTACAAGTTAAAATAAAAGCATCAGAGTTATTAGCATGCGGAGTGATAAGTGATGAAATGTGGTATAATATGGAAACCATTAATTTGCTCTCCTTAATATAGAGGTCAAAGGTCAGACTGATATCCAGACCAGCAGCCCTGAAGCTGATAGTGATGTAGTGTGTGTGTCATCAGTAGTGTGGTAGTTTTATAGTTACCCTCCCTCCCCTTGTGACACTTTGCTTCAAAAAACAACAAAAATAAACTTCTTGCTGAACAAAGTATGGTGCAGGCCTTAGAATATGTGAACATCTGTCTGTTTTAAAAAAGATTCTAGCACATTATATGCTGATGTTGTATATGTTCAGGGTAATAGAAACGTGCAGTGACTTTAAAAAAAACTTTGTTGGTCTGTATTTTTACGCACTCTGTTTGGTGATGATTTTGTGTGCTCAATTGATGGGAAACCACAGGGAGCTACAAGCGGGCTGAGACACTGACCACAGGCAGCTCGATCCAGACTCAGTGACAGACCTTGTGGTGGCATCTGCTTTTACTCAGGCTGAGCACTTCAGCACTTAATAAAGCATGTAATCACACTGTTGTAACTTGGGAGTGGACAAAGCAATGCTCAGTGAACGCTTCACATACTGACTTTTCGGTTTTTCAGAAATGTCTGTTTCTGTTTATCAGATTTATCAGCAATTCTACATTTTCGACCCAAATGAAGACAAACAGCTACTTGAAGCCTTTATGATTGATTGCAGGTCTTTAAGCAAGCAAGAAAGCCATTTACAACAAAATACTACATTAAAGTTGATCTTTTTCCCTTCATACACCTGCATGTAATTTTCTACATGTAAGTGGGCAGGAAAAGGCACAGAGTTGCAGTCAACATTTTTAATCCCGAAGTAATTTAGGAGGCTAAATGCTGCATGTCATGGCCGACAAAAGGGGTCTTGTGGGCTTCATGACAGCTGGGTTACAGTTCTTCTTTTTGTTATCACCCAACAAGACATGCTGATGAGGCGGACAGACCGTGGCACATTGCTGAAATATTTTGCCATCTACAGATATATATGTATATATATATATATATACATATATACATATTAAAAAACTCTCCCAAGCTGTCTCTCAGGTTTTGCACGGACAAAATTCTACGGCTGCACCAGCTTCGTAGTGCACAGGCAGGCTAAACTGAAACACACTTTGAGTGTGTTCTCTGCATCTCTTCTCATATTTCAGCTAAACTGCCTCCTCGCCAGGGCCAAGGAATGCATCAAGCGCCATAAATCAGGGGCTTGATAGGAACTTGGCGGCCGGACAGCAGTGCAGAGAGCTGTGTTATGTAGCTACAGTACTGTAAAGATGTTTTAAGGTGAACATTACCATCTTGGAGGGAGAGAAAAACGAGGGGGAGGCTACTTTGATTCAAGGGAGTTTTGTCCAAATGACAGAGCAATGAAAGCCCTTCTCACCTCCTTCAACCCTTTGCTTTTCTTCATATGTGAATCACTAGGATCCCCGGGAGGAATACAGGCCTCAAACCCCAGTTTAAATGTATTTACGCTGTACAGTTTGAACTCGGGAACAAGGTCATTTATGGTACAAAGTGTACGCAGGTGGGTTTGCTTGAGCTCTATCTTGTGTCTCTTTCTTGTCGTGGCGAGAGAACGAGGGGAAGAGTTCATGTAAAGGAGGCAGCCGGCGCTGTGTGTGCCAGGTTTGTTTGTCACATCTCCGCCTGTCTGCGCCTTATGCAAATGGCCAGGGGGCTGGGAGGGACGGCTCCATGGGAAACTGCTGGTGCTAATCCAGCATGTTGAACAGGGGAGGAGAGGAGCACTTTTCAATAAAGCACCCCCACCCCTCTATCAAGTCATACACACAAAAAACACACATGTACACACACACACACACACACACAAACACACACACACACACACACACACACACACACACACATGAACGGCGCGTTCTCATCCTATGTGCGTGTATGCTCACGAACAAACATCACGGGGGGGTGGGGGGTGGGATGGGGGGGGGTGCGGGGGGTGAGGGGGCAACACAAAGACGCACACATGAGTTTGCTTCCTCTCTCTCTCTCTCACACACACACAAGCACTGAACACCTGTTTCTTTTCCGCACATCCAAACAGACATGCTTTAATATGTGAACAAATCCCACGATCTTAAGACCCACTCTCAATCCGCTGGGTGTAATACCAGGGTGCTTTCAATGAGATAACAACAACCCTCAGTGTGATCGGGCTGTACTACCACGTAAAGATAGACTAATAACACGCTCCAGCCACAGTCCATGACTTAGACTATGAAATTTATGCAAATTTGTGTGGGAATACACAGAGCTGAGAGTACTATTTAGAACTAGTGCATTTTTCAGACAGCCCTCTTTTATTCCCAGAGCTCTCTTCAACTACATTTTTGCAAACAGACGCAGGCTGTTGTCTGATGTCTTGAGTGTTCCTTCACAAAGACTAAAGTTCTTCTTCAAAATAAATGGGCTCATGTGAAATTCTTTGCCCTTTGGATATCTCAAAATATTAGTTAGTTAAGGAAATATGCTTATTCACTTATATGTGTCTGTTAAATATGAAGCAACACCTAGGATGGATAGCTTAGCTTAGCATACATACTGGAACCATGGTGAAACAGCTAGCTACAACTAGCTACTGCAACCCCCCTAAAACCACAACTTGTCTCTTTATACACTTTGTTTTTTGATTTATTTCCCCAAGATGTTAAACTAATCCTTTAAGTGGAGTCTTGGTTACTGAAGCCTCTTCCTTTCTGGATGTATTTTCAGAGAAAATAATATGCGATTTTTATCTATTTCAAAAAAGTTAATGTTTTGTTTCCTTTCTGTATTGAAATCATGTGCTCAACTTTGTCTGCCTCAAACACCAACAACATAAATCTTTCTCTCAGTCATAGACCAATAAAAAAAATCTGCACAAATTTTGCCTTAATGACTTCCTGCTAGATAAAGTGCATTACACCCATACTTTGATGCCAAAAGACGAAAGGATCAGATAAATTAATTACCTTATTCCAACAGCACACAAGATGAATATTATATTCTCCCATAAAACTTGGGGATGTGACAGAGGTCTTTGTGCTGGCATTGGCTCTTGTCCAACAGCCCAGTCCAGCCTCTGCACTCACAGGGTTGTGTGAGAGTACTCGCTGTGCTTTCCCTCCCCCCCCTCTCCATCCTCTCTTTGGTACGCAGTCAGACGCATGTCGGAGAACCACAAGGCGCCGTTACCTCTCCTGGATCCATGAGGGTATAGAGGAAGGGGGAACAGAAAACTGGACAAACACAAAGGCAATCAACAAATCCCCTTTGCTTGAGCCCTGCGAAACATAATAGGGCCAAATCATCATCTATTTAGCTTCGTCAAATCACTGACAGCAGGCCTTGATAAAAGAGAGTGGAAAATATGTAGGGTACAAAACGCTGCCAAGACCCTCACCGACTAGAGCCCCCTATTGAAGCCAGATGTTGACTCAACTGGCCAATTTTGATAAATGGCATGATGATTACCATTATAGATCGGGTAATTTTATATCAGCGTGCCACATAGTTGGTCCTCTTTAATGATAGCCAAATGAACTCCGGTTTGTGCCCCAGGCCAGGTGGGCTTTTCTGTGCTCAATACGCCACATGCACTGCCTCAACCGGCCATTAGGAGGGCGCCCCTGCTGCGGACAGGGCGCCTGGTCTTGTGGGTGCCTGGACTTGTGGGCCATTGAAGGTGCCCATTGTTGTCATCAAGTGTCCAGCTGAGCCCTGAGCCCATCACACAGGCCCGTAATGAGACTTAATTGGCGCTTTAGGCTGAGTTTTGCCTCTTTTAATGTCGTCAATCCCATTAGAAAGGCTTACTAGATCAGAGCTTCATGTACTTGACACAGTGACCCAGATGGATGTTACCTTGCATGACCCTCCGAGGCCCCAGCAGACTGCTGTGGTCCAAACGCCGTAGTCTGTCTCCCATTCCTTGGAGATTGGGGTATTACAGTAGATTAGCTGGAGTAATACCATGGTGGAGCATGGGTATGTGGGGTCATGGGATCGCTCCAGGACATGAAATCCAATGTTTACTTTCAGGGAAAACTGTCACAGACACACTTCTGAGAATCAACGAAATCCAATTAGTTTAATACTTAAAGTCAAATAGTTGTCTTTCCCGATTTGGCACTGTCCTCATTCCACCTCTGCAGCAATTACTCACCTGTTTTTCTCCTCTCAGAGACTTTCCTGAGTGAGGTGATCCTGAACGTTGCCAGTTATCACTCTCATACAGATAGTCAGTTCCTCTCATCTCGACCCGAGTACCACAGAATTCCACTTAATGAATGAATAAAAATGAGATAGGAAGATGTTATGGCCGGATAGAGTCAAATCAATTACATGATGCCTGAATCTCAAGGCAGAGCCTGTTGGAGACGATTCTTCCAGCAAGCTTCCGCAGAGCGCAGTGTTAAATATCAAAACCTTTGTGATTTGGCCTTTTTATTTTGAAGTATTTATTCTAAGATAAATTTCACATGGGAGGAATGAACATAGGATGAGGCAAAATACCTACTCTCCACTCTAATAATTTTCATACAGTCCCTAATTTACAAAAAGCAATTCAGTGCTTTTTAGATTTCTTCACAATTTCCAGCCAACTGGCTTGAACACAGAAATGTGGCAGTTTAACTGAACATCACACATAGACTGAATCTGGTGTCAGACCTCAAACAGGAACTTTTATATTTAGGTCTCAAATTGCAATCATTCAAAATCAAATATAATAAAACAAACACAAGAAAGAGCCACGGCAGAGAAGTCCTTTTTGTAGCATAGCTCATTTTATTGTTTAAACAGTTTTGCATAGGAAATATATCCACTTCCAGTAATTGACTGCAGTAAAAACAGCTGCTAGCAGTATAGGCTGGATATAACAGTAACAATCACAAAAAGTTGAGCCTTTATTTACACTGATTTTAATCTTGTGGCAATTTTAGCCCCTGCACCAAATGTAACCAGCTTGAAGGCATCGCCTAATGCTCGGCGTTTCTAAAATCAATAAAAAAAGGGATCTCAAGGCCTTCGCTATACAGTTCACAATGGACACCTGTGGCTCCTAAACTGTCAATGAAAAGATAAAAAACAAAAAAGGTTTCCAAAAAGTCCTCTAAAACGTACATTCAGATACATACATAGACCTTTGCACACACTTGCAGTGTAACTACGATCACTACTGGAGACTGTTTACATATTGTTTTGTTGGTGTTGTTGTTGTTGTTTGTTATATATAATTCCACCATGATTCATGAAGTCAAAATGTGTGCGCAGAGGGACGTAAAAGTGCCACAAGACCCAAAAATAAACCAGTCCTGCAGAGAAAACTGGTGAGTAATCCTAAGAAAAGACATTAGTTCATCCTTTCACTGCTCTTAATGTAGCACTGACCCTCCCCGCCCCACTCCCCCTCCCGAAAAGAAAAAAAAAAGAAAGAAGAATGAACATTTCCTCTCAAATTTTTAAACAAGCTTGATGTGGGCATTGTGTGCTGACATAATTAATAAATCTCAACCAAAAAAAAAGAACATCAAGGAAGTAATAAAGAGCATATTTCTAGATGAGTTTGCCACATTCGGTTCTGTGTGATGGTGTTTTTCTTGTCACATATGAAAGTAAGTCTATCACATTTTACAATTATATACAATAGACACTCGGACAGCTTGAACAGGCACTGCATTGCTATCTTTTTGTCTTCTTTTGGTGAATGTTACATCCTGTAAAAATGCTGGTTTTATATGTTTTATAACAACCTGATGCCAAGTGACTAGCAGCCAGCCAACGTATGGAAGGTGTGTATTGCTCATGAAGGATGAAAATTAAGTTCTAATCTTTTCCTCTAAGTCTGCATGTATTCGCCCTCTCAGTCCCTACAGAGTGGGTGACATTCTGATAAAAGGAAAAATCGCACATATTGTGTGCCAAAGGTCGTCCTCGCATAACGTTGCCCTGTTTCTCGATGATTGTAGTGATCAATGACATAATACTTTCTAAAATAAGGTTGCTGTGAGTGTCAAATCTGCCTTAAATACGGCTCTTTCTGGTGGGTGGAACACTGATTCAAATTTCGTAAAGTTACAAGAGCTTTTTGACAGACTACAATCGCACCCTGCGTAGCAATAGAAAAACGTAACCATGCGCAAATACACTAGCTATTATCAGCTGGAAGGTACAATATCCTATCCTGAAGCACCTGGAGTTAAAGTAATGTTTGTTTGTAGTGTGAATGAAGTGTTTCCCAAATCACATCAGGCATTGACAGCATGTGGAATGTGCAAAATGAGCGATGCCTAAATGTTCTTACTGATTTTTAAAGAGATATTTAAGAGAGTCATCTGCATATGAACAAAGTAGACGGCCCAAAGTTGGCCGCCCAAATCTGATCTATGTTGTCTTGCAACATTTCCTCTGAAAAAAGAAAAGAAAAAAAGAAACTATCTCATAGATTAATCGAGGAAGTTTGTCACGACAGATTTTACCCTGCTTCTCGCTTTAGGTCAGGTGCAATCTGGGGCCTTTTCTACTTGTTAAGCGAAGTTACCCCCAGCTGCTACAAGAAACACACTCACACCAAGATCTTGTTGGACAAGAATTCACACCCAAAAAAATTAGATAAATCACATCACACTCGCTATGGCCACGCTAATGAAAGAACAACAATTCAAATATTCATGAAGTGTTTCGCAAATGGAAATATCGAAGCACTAACCAAGATCAGAAATAATAATATTAATAATAATTAAAAAAAAGCCTTCATTGTTGTTTTTTTATATTTATGGTTCTGTATAGAATATTCCCCCCTTTTTTACTTTACATACAGAAATACAACTGATGAAAACACTTTAGACTCTACTAATCGGGAAAACCTGGAGAGTTCTAACTCTAATCCAGCCTCCAAAACAAAAAACCCAAATTAAATTTTCTTTTTCCTAAAATGGAATTGACTTATTTTTCCCCAGAATTGAAGATTTACAAATAAGGGCTTAAGAGGAGAACTCTCGAGAAAGTTTACAGTGTACAAACTCCTGTCCCACGGCAGGCTTTTTTTTTTTTCTTCAATAGAAAGACCCTCATCTTCTCTCATTGTGTTGTGTCAGAGGCACTCGATCACACATCCAGCTCACAAAGTCACACACACTCGCGCATGCACACGAACGCTCAAGCTGCCAAAGCAGAGTTCAAGCCCACAGACTACTGCTATCGACGCAATCAGGATATTTACCTTTATGTACAGTCTCCTATTCAAATAAACACCAACAGCACAGTGACCCTGACACATTTTTATCACATACACACACACGCACGCACGCACGCACGCACGCACACACACACACAAACACACTTGGGGACAATGCACGTCAGTGGGGTCTCCAATGGCCAAAGGCTGCAAAGCACTTGTAGTTTTACTTTTAAAATTAAAAATTAAAAGAATAAAACAACAAAAAAAGACAGAACAGTGCACATAGAACGGGGTGACTTTTTCAATTTTTCTCTCTGCATAAGATATCTGGGTGAAGACGGAGAGACCGAGCTTGACTTGAGGATTATTTTAAAAAATGTTTTCTGCTTCTTAGTCCTCTGCTAACTACAGCCGGAGAGCTCCCGGTACTACCGTCTCTCTGAGGGGAACATTTCTTTCACGATTGTAGGGAAAGAGTGCAAAAGGTGTCATAGCAGCATCGGAGGCGCTGCTCTCACTGTGAGAAAAGTCGTATTTAGTTGTTTTTTTTACATTAAAAATGGTCAGATAATGATCATATAAATAATGCCCTGTAATACGCCTGAGAGATTTAGTTTAAGACTAGGTTCAAAACACTGTACGGGGGAAGAAGACGATTGCCTATGTGCTAGTTAAGTGCTATATTTTTCTTCTAGTGGATTCTATTTAAGCTTCTACCGGGCCACTGGACAAGTTAGAAAACACCACGCTTCTGTGGCTCCAATATTTACTTCAACACACTCTACCGGGCTCTCTGCTGGGGAAGTATCTCAGGAATTGACATATGTGCATATCGTATATACATTTATACAAATCTACTACTTATAAAATACTTTCTAAAGGCTTGCTTGAGCCTGTCTGGGACTGATTTGGACAGGTCTCACTAGCATTAGTCGGTGTGTGATTGTTGCGCAGGTCACAGGCCACTTCACTGATGTGTTTAAGGCATCTACTTGGGAATTGCATTCGGTGACGTCTAGTATAGCACGGCGTAGTATTCGATACGAGCAACAGTAACCGTCGTCAGTTGCGGCTTTAAGGGATCTATGAGAGAATGGGATTCTACGCAAAATGATTTCTTAAAATGATTGTCATACTCAAGTCAAGCCGTCTCTCCTGTGAAAAAGAAAATGAGCTCCTTCAAGGTCACATGCTAGCACCTCAGGTGGAAAGTTGAAAGTAAGAGTCACAGTAGACCAATCAGTGACTTTGCAGCCGTAGAATGACCAAGGGTGCATTTTTTTTATAAGTACTTCTAGAAAAATACCACCCCTCCCCCTAAAATTCCCGAATTTAAAATACACTGGAACACGTCTCACCGTCATTCGGTAGGCCTATATGCTAAAGAAAAAAAAAAAAAAAAAGACCTTGTCATACACTGCATAGAAAGCAGTCCCCACTTTGGTCAATAAAAAAGGAAAACACCCACAACAACAACAACATCATCAACAACAACAACGACAAACAACGATATCAACAAAATAAATGCATTACAATATTGTCTATCTCCAAACTAGCCTCTAATAATTGACGCATCTATAAGCACTACCTACATAGGCAAAACTTGGTATTGCATAATTTTCATAATTCTGAATTCCACCCTCCACAATAGTAATTGGAAGATGAACAAAATGAGCATTGAAAAATAAGGAAAACAAAAGATGACAGGTTATTAGAAAAACCACCAAAATACTGAAAGAAAAAAAAAACGCTGGTTGATTACAAACTTTAGAACGGCAACTATACACAGCCTTGATATGCAATGTAACTGTGAGATAGAGTAGTACATAAAGTTAAAAATCAACAATTTCATTCAGAGTACAAAACAATTCTTATCATAAAAATGTTAATTTTTTTCTATAATGATAAATGCAGCAAAAACAAGTGTAGTGATGTCTCTATATTCAAAGGCAAGGCACGTAATGTGGACTATATGTCATCGTGCAAATTAAGAGTATTGGAGAGATTTTCCTTGTATAAATACGTCTGGACTGGAGAGGCAATGGCTGTGAACATGCCGTGCACAATTCTAGATTTCAGGGATTTGCCACCACCTGGATTCATAATTTCAGTTTTCAACCTTGCACAAACTGTAGCTTTACACAGAAAGCCTACTGTACATTTGCATGAATTGTACATTTCCAAGGATAAACACTTTGCATTCCATATATTTTTTTTGTAAACATAAGCTTTAGAAGCTGATGGCCAAATGCATATGCTCTTGATCTTATCGTGAACATAAAAAAAAAAAAAAAAACATGAAATGCCATTTTTATACACTATGTGTGTCTCATTTCTTTACTTATGTTCGGTTATTTTTCCCCCAAAATAAATAAAAGAAAACTCCCCATAATGATGGGAAGGGCTCAAAAGAAGTGCTGGTTTTGCTCAGCGCTGCACAGGTAGCTTAGTGCTTGCCTTCAACTGCCTTCCACGCTTGGTGTTGTTCTCTTGTGAGAAGACGGATATGTGACTGAAATCAAATTCAAATGTTTTCTTCAACATTTTACCCATAAAACCATTTAATAATTATCCCCCATCCTTTAGAGTCTTAGGGCTGACAGACTGATAGCTTCCCTTCAAAAATTCAATTGCACTTGCCTCTATCGAGATTTTCTTATTCTCCGTCTTTTTAAATCCTTTTGTAAAGGAGTTGCAAATTCTTTAATGAGGGGTCCAATCTCAAGCCAAACGTTTAGTGTTTTTTGAAAACCGCATCAAGAGTTCTCAACTCTTTCCGTAAGTATTTACGTTAATTCTTGAAGTAAGTAGTAGTTAAGAATAAACAAAGTCAACACATTTTCTGAACAAAGAGTCGTATCACAGTAAACTGAAATCAAAATCAAAAGAAACACTCTGAATTCACAATTTTTTTTTGTTCCTATGGTGTACACAGTGAATCGTTTGACGAGGGAAAGCCTCTTTTCAAGAGGTCTGATCGGAGAGCTTAGAGTCTCGGAGCCATCCACCAGGCAGAAGGTGTCGATACACAGACCTCTTCACTTGTGTGTGTGTGTGTGTGTGTGTGGTTGTGTATGTGTGTGTTTGTGTGTGTGTGTAAATCAAGATTGTACAACTTCCCTCAACATGGAAAAATAGTAGGAATTGCCGCTAAGAGACTAGAGTGTCATGCAATAAAACATTAAGGCATCTATACATCACAGTATTTGAATGGATTGAAAAGTTCTGCAAACACAACAACTGACTGGTGGGTGGTGGATGTGTGGGCTGGGCAGGGCGAGGAGACAGCAGACCTGAAGCTTTAGCTTTTTTTCTTTCTCTCCGAACCGACCCTCTTCTTCACTTCGCGGCCAGTGTCCTTAATGGGGAGGGACTGGGGGTGGAGGGTTAGGGGTAAGGGGAGAGGGGGTTATGGAAGGGACGAGACTGGGGAGGGGGACGATTGTGCAGCTCGTGCTGCTTGCTGGTTTCATCCATGGCTGCGGACACCTTTAGTGCTAACTGTGCGCCGCCAACACCCCCGCCCACGCATTTCGCCCTGGGGGGGTCATCCGGCCTCCGTGTGTTCAGTTCCCTGTCTCAGCGGGGACCAGGGGCTCACCAATGATGTTTATGCTGTAGTTCTGGTGGACATTTGTTGGCAGAATCGGAGTCCCGTTCGACACTTGGAATGGAACTAAGCTCGCCCAGGTACCAGGACTGCGGAGAGAGAGAGAGAGAGAAAGTGAGAGAAAGAGAGAGAGGAGAGAGAGAGAGAGAGAGAGAGAAAATACACAGAGAGAGAGAGAGAGACGGAGAGATTAGTCACATGCCATTAACTTGTTTGTGCAGCATGCAGTCAAAATCAGATTCTTTCTTTCAATTATCCTGAACACCGCTTCGCTAACAAACAGCATCACTGCTCTGCTGACAGTCATCAAGGTTCAAGGTCTCACTTTTGTTTTGTTCAGACAGAAGACGGGCGAACAAAAAGGAAAAATGGCAGCACTAGCTCATTAATTTAAGCTGAGGTGATTCCACTTGATTCCCAGTGAAGGGCATCATGTGAGAGGGCCGTGACGCAGGCCCCTCTTCTCTGCATTGACGGCCGTATAGAAAAGCACCAGGGGGAGAGTGCGAGCGGTGGTGGAGTAGGAGGAGGGGGTGGGTGGGTGGAGGTCCCCACACAAAGCTGTCCCATCCCTATTCATCTCACGCTAATGGCAAAACAACACAGTGATTGTTCCTGGGGAGCAACGGTGCTAACTGAAAACGCGAGCGGGAACAAACAGCATGTTGTTCCCGTGGGGTGCTGCTCTACGTAGATGTCAGATAATTAGCCCTCCCTCCCCCCAACCCCCACACCGCCCCCTTCTCCCCCACAGGCCCCCAGTGTGCACTCATCTGACACCCTCTCACATCACCCCCGCTAAGTCTGAGAGTACCTGCGTCGCACATTTTCGACCGCGTTCACCCATATCTAACTTTTTGAATCGGCGGTGGATGAAGTCCTGGACGGATCGGGACAGACGTAGAGGAGAAGGGGAAAGAAGGATGACAGTGGGACAAAGACAATGAGGAAAAATGAGGAGAAACAAAAAAAGTGGAGAAGAAGAAAATGTTCCGGGGAGGGGGGGGGGAGGTGGGGGGGGGAGATGGATGACGCGGAGGAGAGTGGTTTTCAAAAGGGACAAAAACAAAAAAAAAAAGGACAAGGCTTCGGTCTGAAGATGCAGCTTTGCAGAAGTGGAACACAGACGTGATTCTTCGCGAAGCTTCATCATAATACAACACTGTCTGCGTCCATGAAAGCCACTGATCAACCAGTCTGCATTTTATACAAATCACTAGTCACTGCTCTGTTACGTGAAACAATGGAAGTGCAAATTCAATTCACCTCGTGGCCTAAAAGAGTCAGTCTCTCCAATAAAGATTCAAAGAAAGAACGACAGAGCGGAGACGATGTCTTCAAAATATAAAAACAAACATCGCTCAAGTTTTAGTTCGGGGTTTTGAGTGTGCGAAGAGTTAAAAACAACCTCAAGGCTAATCCCCTCTAGCAGTTTTTTTTCTCTCCCCCTGTCCAGCCCGTCCTCATGCTCTCCTCTCTCTCCTGCTTTCTTCCCTCCTCCTCCTCCTCTCTTTCACCCTGCCAAAAATCATCCGACAGGAAAGGGGGGATTAAGTTTTTCCTACCTTGCTGAACAAAGAGCGCACAGAGTGGCCAAGGGGCTGCAGCGTTCTCTTTTTCCCTGCTCGCTTTCTTTCTTTCTTTCTTTCTATCTGTCTTCCTGCCTCCCTTCTTCCATCCCGGTCCTTATGAGACTCCTCTCAGGTAATGTCTAACATTAGGGGGGACCACACAGCTACGAAAGAAGCGGACTCGCGGGCCTTTTGTGCCGCGCTAAACCGGCAGATCGGTTTTAATCTTGTTAAAATCGATGGCTGTCAGTCCGTATCTGCATCCCATAACCTAAAGCTGCACTGGGCAGGAGTTTTATGTAAAGAACTCCTCTACTATCAGGCTAAATCACAATGTGGGGGGGCTGAAATCCTCCCATCACTTCTAATTGAGACTTGCAGATTTGCCTTTTTTTTACCATGACTGAACTTTGTCTCCAAACTCTAGTCTTAAAATTCAGCAAGAGAGGGCTCCATCCGAAGACAGACAGACCTTTCAGTGATTGATATTCTGCTTCTCATGCATTTTAAGTTATTTGATATGATGCAATCACATACAGGCCGTGTTGAAAGTGCAGTTTTTGGTGCCACTCTACAGGAATTCTGGGTATTGTTGTTCCAGTTTGTCAAGCAGTTCCCTGTCGCTGCAATCT